>CM076570.1:339637346-339795877 GCA_034641835.2 Pinus albicaulis | reverse complement strand
TGCACATAATCATTATTTTTGCAGTAAAAGTAAAAGTAGTGGCATTTGGACTTGCTCACATTCACGTTTTATTTCTTTTCTTTTGGGGTATATATATATATATATTTTTTTGAGTCCTTTGATCTTTCTTTTATGACTTTTTACCCTCTTTCTGATTTTTTATTATTTTTCATCTTTTCAAAATATAGGAAAAAAACTTGCAGAATGAAAGGTATGTACATATTTACAAGACTTTATCAAAGTCAATTCAAAATTTTATGAGCCCTATTATTATAGGACCCTAATAGTGGCTCCACATGGGGATGACATTTCTTGGTGAAATATCAAGAACTCTAAGAATTAGTAGCCTTTGAAATTTGACTGTAATGATCTTGTAAATGTCTTTTGATATCTGCAACTTATTCATATTTATGATATTCACTTTTCAAAGCTTAGGGCCTTCTCTTCGGGCTTCAACTTTGCTAAGGAAACATCCAATCCAATCTAAACTTTGCAATGTATATATACAATGATGAAAGTGAATAAAAACTAACTATTTGTTAACTCAGCTGAGTAGTAGTGCTTCAGAATTCTGCCATTAACTGGTCCTTCTTGCATATATGTTCCATCCAATTCTTTGAGAAAGAAAGCATTACTACCTCTATATCCATAAATTACATAAGGCCCTTTCCATAAAAAATCAAATTTTCCATGTTTTCCTTTGTTTTCTCTTCTGGAATCCCATTTTAACACTTTATCTCCTATGTAAAAATCATCCTCTTTAGTATTTTTATCATATATTTTCTTGATCTTATCCTGAATGCCTTGAAATTTAACATAAATTTCTTCCCTTGTTTGTTGCAAGTGAATAGTTTGATTTATCCTTCTTTGGCCTTCATTAGTTTCAACCCAGAATTCTCGGATAATTTTCATCACTCGGTAATACTAGGGAGGAAGGAAAAACAACATCCATTCCATAAACTAGTTGGTAAGGTGAAGTACCAATATATTTTCTTAGTTGTAACTCTATCTCGCCGATAATGCATTGACTAACTTCTTATGCCAAGTCTTTTTATTGTCTTCAAGTAATTTTTTGATGATGTTCACTAGACTTTTGTTCGAGGATTCAACTAGGCCATTACCTTGGGGGTAATATGGTATTTTGTGGCAAAAGTCGATCATTTTCTTGATTTGAATGTCACGCGCATTATCAATGGTTATCTTTTGAGGGCACCCAAATCTTGAAATGATGTTGTTTTCTAGAAATGAAATAATCAGTATCTGTGGATTGTCCGGAGGGTATGGCTTCAATCCACTTGGTAAAATAATTAGTGGTCACAAAATCCACTTATGCCACTTATGTTGGCCCTAAGAGGGAGGGAAAATTGTAGAAATTTGCTGAATAATGATTAATTATCCACTGAGACTATCCTGATCACATACAATTCAAATTTATATGCAACACATAATCTCTTCCACTCAGATCATCAAACATGCGGAAATAAAATCAAGCGATAACACATCAAATCATCATACACATTAACATAGTATGTATGGGGAAAGCTTATAGCTGAAAACCCCGCAGCTATTGTGTATATTATAATGGATAAATCAAGTAACAAACTCAGTACAATACTCCTCACAAGTACTCAGTACTTTCTCATACAGTTACTCACAATCTAGCTCAGTTTTGAACAGGTTACTGGTTCAAAACTCACCTCCAATTGCCTTGCCTCTATTGCGTGTTTCAATGCTATGGGATGGCCTCTTTATATAGATAAACCACCAGCCTGAACTGCGCAATCCTCATGGGCTTACTCCACCTATCCGTGTGTTGCAAATAGCAACAGTATAGTCACAACTGATAGCTAACTCCACCCTTTCATCTACCTCTTTCACTGGTCTCCACTGAACTGATCATGCACTGTAGTGAACCGATGTGTTCTTGAGTTGAATAATGAGTTACTAATTAATGAATTAAATAATATTTAATTCACTCCACTCATAACTAATTGATTAGCTAGTTAAACTAATCTCAATCACTTCAACTAAAATAAACAGAACACAACTCCACTATCTGTCTCATTAACTCCTCCAAACTTCTGCCACTGAAGTCCAACTGAAGTCAACCATGCATGATGCCATCAAACCCTTGGGAACCACGTGATTCCTCTGTCAGATGCATGAGCCACTTCTGTAGCTCGAACTGAAGTGCTCCAAGAGATTAAACTGTTGTTTATAGTGTAAATATTATTAAGGGTAAATAATATTTGACTTCCCTGTTTTAAGGAGAGGCAATCTAAAAATAGACTTCGACCTCTTTGACCTCAAAAATAGAGTCTCATCTATTTTTACCAACATGACACATACTTCAAGAATCTCAAACTGAAATCCCCGAACCATGCTCCATATGTCTAAAAATAGACATAGTCTAAAAATAGATTTTGCGCCAGAATTTGCCTGCGGGCCCACTTAGTGAAGGCGACTTCATTTCACTAAGCTCCAACATCTTGCTGCATTCTCAACACTCCCTCTCAACAAGATATGGATTATCTGCAACCCCTATCCTGCCTCTGTGGAATTCGAACTTGCTCCTGGTGAGCGCCTTTGTCAGGATGTCGGCATCCTGATCCTCCGTGGGAACATATGAAAGCATCATGATTCTCCACTGAACACAATCTTTGATATGATGGTACCTGATGTCGATGTGTTTGGACCTATCATGAAATACTGGATTGGCCGAGAGTTTAATGCAACTCTGGTTATCACAGTAGATCACTGTAGGCTCCAAATGCAACCTGAACAATCCTGCGAGGATCTTCCTCATCCAAATAGCCTCGCATGCAGCCAAGCTAGCTGCCATGTACTCGGCCTCTGCTGAACTGAGTGCCACGGATCTCTGCTTCCTGCTGTACCAGGAAACTACTGTCGACCCAATGCTGAAAACTCCTCCAGATGTGCTCTTCCGGTCCGTTGGGCTCCCTGCCCAATCTGCATCAGTGAAGCCAGAAAGCTTCGCTCCATCCTCCTATCTGTACCATAGACCATATCCCGATGTGCCTCTAATATAGCGCAATACATGCTTGCCTGCCTTCCAAAAGAGCTTGGTAGGCTTAACCATAGCTTGCGAAAGCTGGTTAACTGCATAGCATATATCGGGTCGTGTATTGACCAGATACATAAGCGACCCCACCAACTCTCGATAGACAGTGGCATCCACTACCTCCGCTGAAGTAGCATCCTCCTTCCTCCAACCACCAGGAAGAGGAGTGTCAACAGGCTTGCAGCCTTGCATGTTGAACCTCTCCAGAATCTCCCGGGCATACTTGCCCCGAGAAACAAACAGTCCTCCGCTGCGCTGCCAAATCTCCAATCCCAGGAAATAATGAAGGATGCCCAAGTCCTTCATCTCAAACTCCCGTGCAAGATCCTCCTTGCATGAAAGTATCAACTGCTCATCGCCAGTCAAAATCAGATCATCTACATACAGTACGATGATCAACAGCTTCCCCTCCACCACAATCTGGTACAGGTTTGGATCCGCCTCACTCTTGGAGAATCCAAGCCCTGTGAAGTAGCTGTCTATCCGAGTGTACCAAGCACGAGGTGCTTGCTTCAGCCCGTACAGTGCTCTCTTGAGTCGGCACACATGCGACTCACTGCTGAAGATCTCAAAACCTTCAGGCTGCTCTATGTACACCTCCTCCTCAATAACTCCATTGAGGAACGCAGTCTTCACATCCATCCGATGAGTGTGCCACCCCATCTGCGCTGAGAGAGCAAGGATCGTCCGTATGGAAGAGTACCTTGCGACAGGTGCAAAGGTCTCCTCATAATCGATCCCCTCGATCTGTGAAAAGCCACGGGCGACAAATCTCGCCTTGTACTTCTCCACACTCCCGTCAGCTGCCTGCTTCACCTTGTAGATCCATCACGAACCCACCACTGATTTCCCTACCGGTCTTGGGACAATCTCCCATGCACTGTTCCTGACGATCGAATCATATTCTTCGATCATGGCATCAACCCATGCGGGTTCCTCCACAGCTTCCTCAAAAGAGGATGGCTCCGTCACAACACATTGACTCACAAGAGCCATGTATCCAATGTACCGATCTGGTGACTGCCTCTGTCTGCGCTGTGCTGTAGGTGGTCCTACAACCTTCTCTGCATCTCGAGCCAGTCGCTCAGCTTCTGTAGTGCGCATGCGCCCTCTGATGGTTGGCGCTACCTGGGTGGTTTCTTCCACCTCCCGAACCTCCTCTTGTGGCTGATCCACATCCGGAAGCTCCTCCTTAGGAACTAACAGCTCCTCATCTGCATGCAAGTGTAGCTCCCTCTCAAGCGAACACCGCATGGCTTTCTCCTCCTGAAATTGTGAGCAGTCCCCGCCTTCTGCACACTGGCTGCCTTGCCTGCACCATTTTCAGACATACAAAATGCAGGTATGGCGGAAGGAGGACAGTTGGTTCAGAACCTCTGGGCAGTTGAATTCAGTTTCTCTCTGCACTTTCTCATGCATGTGGCTTGCACCAAAACTGCAAATAAGTTAATGTCTACAGCTGGGCTGCCCTCTCCGTGTGTACTCATGCTTAGTAAAACCCTGTAGAGGGACGACGATTTTCACATGCCTGGCTGTGATGGGTCAGCCACGCCACAAGAAGGGGTAGCCTTATCATGCAAAGACGCCGTGCGAGGCCCCACGATCAGCCTCCTGCCTTCCCCGCGCGCCACCCCGTTCTGCTGTGGGTTATGGGGTGCGATGAGCTCTCTCCGAATCCCTTCGGCGCTGCAGAACTCCTTGAATTCAGCCGAGATGAATTCACCACCGTTATCACTCCTTAGAGCAATCACCTTCTTCCCCGACTCCTTCTCGACCAGTGCTTTAAACTCACAGAACTTTGCGAATGTATCGCTCTTCTTCGACATGAAGAAGATCCAACACTTTCAAGAGAAATCATCAACAAAGATCACATAATACCTGTGCTTTGCTGTCGAAGCAACAGAGAAAGGACCACACACGTCTGTGTGAACTCTCTCAAGGATCGTCGTGGCGCGACTATCCTTCTCGTGAAAGGTGGCTTTCACATACTTCCCTAAAGTACACCCCTTGCACTGATCTGACCGCGCAAGGGTGCCCTTAGGAAGTCCAGTAGAAATCTGCTGCAGAATCTTCAAAGCTCCATGGTGAAGATGGCCCAATCTCCTGTGCCATAGTTCGCCCTCATCATCCCGGCTCACCACTTCTCCCGCCTTGCATGCCATAGTTGCGCAGTCATCTACCTGCAACTGATAAAGGTTCTGAGTTCGAACCCCTATCTTCCGGGTCTCTCCAGTAGTCTTACTGCGCAGGAAGGCTTTTCCTTCGCCGAAGACCACATCATACCCCTTATCCTCCAACATCGCTACTGAAATCAGGTTCTTCTTCAATCCAGGTACATGCATGACATCCTTTAAGACAAAGGGTTTACCAGACTCCCTCTGAAAGGATACGGTACCGATACCAGTCGCACTGTATCTACCGTCATCGCCCATCTCGATGTGCATACCCAAATCTTTGTCCTCCAGATCCGAGAACAACTCCCGATCTCCCGTCATATGAAATGACGCACCGCTGTCCAAGAACCACACCGATCCCGTCACACTTGAAACCAAGCATGCAATCAGTGAAAAGTCAAGCTCGAACTGTGAAGCCAAAGCTTCTCCATCTGCAGATCTTCCCGCTTGCTTGTTCTTCTTCTTCTTTGGACAATTGGTAGCATAATGTTCGTGATCATGGCAGTGAAAACACTTCACTTTCGCCATATCCTACTTCTTGCCCTTTGCACCGGAATGAGAAGGTTTCTTACCCTTCCCCTTCTTTGCTTTGGCCACCAAAGCGCAATTTTCTTCATCAGCTCCCTTTGATGAAGATCCATCTCGAGTAGTCCTCCTTATCTCCTCCTGCATGAGATCCGCCCAAAGGCGCTCCCATCCCGACATCTTCTCCCGACCATTGACACTATCTTGATATGAGTGCCAAGCCTTCGGAAGACCAAGGAGAGCCAGTCGACCATGTCCTCGTCTTCGACAGTCACCCCCACACTTCCCAGCTCATCTCTGCATTGAGTGAACTTCGTGAGGTATTTGGCGATACTGTCGCCCTTCTCCATCTTGATGTTCCCGAGCTTATCTTTGAGCGCCAGCTTCCTTTGGTCGCTCTTACTCTGGAATAGATCCGTCAAAGCTTTCCACATTAAATATGGAGAAGCCTTTCCATGCAGGCTGGATACAATATGATCCTCGACGCCCTCCAACAGGATCCTTCGACATTTCGCCATCTTCTTTTGCCATGCTTCGACTTCAGTAGGATCAGTGGGCTTTTGGACATCCGTATCTACGAACTCCTTCAGACCATTATCTTCTAATACTGCCTCCATGCGATCCTTCCATGCAACATAATTCGAACTGCCTTCAAGAGCATATTCGAGTCGCAAACCGTTGAAAGACATTTTCAACATCGGCACCAAGAAAACAAAACTGCTGCAAAATTTCGAATTCCACCTCAAAGCTCAACCGCTCTAGATCGTGAGAACAAATTATTTCTAGCACAGAGATCGACTGCAAGGGGCGTTTACTATACCTTTCACTTTCCGAAGAAAGATGAATCCGGAGGCTACCTGGCCCGCATGCAGACTCTGTCTACCGAAATAAGTTTGTAATCACTGTGATGATCAATCTGAACTTCAATAGCTCCGATACCATGTAGAAATTTGCTGAATAATGATTAATTATCCACCGAGACTATCTTGATCACATACAATTCGAATTTATATGCAACACATAATCTCTTCCACTTAGATCATCAAACATGCGGAAATAAAATCAAGCGATAACACATCAAATAATCATACACATTAACACAGTATGTATGGGGAAAGCTTATAGCTGAAAACCCCGCAGCTATTGTGTATATTATAATGGAGAAATAAAGTAACAAACTCAGTACAATACTCCTCACAAGTACTCAGTACTTTCTCATAAAGTTACCCACAATCTAGCTCAGTTTTGAACAGGTTACTGGTTCAAAACTCACCGCCAATTGCCTTGCCTCTATTGCATGTTTCAATGCTAAGGGATGGCCTCTTTATATAGATAAACCACCAGCCTGAACTGTGCAATCCTCATGGGCTTACTCCTCCTATCTGTTTGTTGCAAATAGCAACAGTATAGTCACAACTGATAGCTAACTCCACCCTTTCATCTACCTCTTTCATTGGTCTCCACTGAACTGATCATACACTGTAGTGAACTGATGTGTTCTTGAGTTGAATAATGAGTTACTAATTAATGAATTAAATAATATTTAATTCACTCCACTCATAACTAATTGATTAGCTAGTTAAACTAATCTCAACTAGTTCAACTAAAATAAACAGAACACAACTCCACTATCCGTCTCATTAACTCCTCCAAACTTCTGCCACTGAAGTCCAACTGAAGTCAACCATGCATGATGCCATCAAACCCTTGGGAACCACGTGATTCCTCTGTCAGATGCATGAGCCACTTCTGTAGCTCGAACCGAAGTGCTCCAAGAGAGTAAACTGCTGTTTATAGTCTAAATATTATTAAGGGTAAATAATATTTGACTTCCCTGTTTTAAGGAGAGGCAGTCTAAAAATAGACTTCGACCTCTTTGACCTCAAAAATAGAGTCTCATCTATTTTTACCAACATGACACATACTTCAAGAATCTCAAACCGGAATCCCCGAACCGAAATACTGGATTAGCCGAGAGTTTAATGCAACTCTGGTTATCACAGTAGATCACTGTAGGCTCCAAATGCAACCTGAACAAACCCGCGAGGATCTTCCTCATCCAAATAGCCTCGCATGCAGCCAAGCTAGCTGCCATGTACTCGGCCTCTGCTGAACTGAGTGCCACGGATCTCTGCTTCCTGCTGTACCAGGAAACTGCTGTCGACCCAATGCTGAAAACTCCTCCAGAAGTGCTCTTCCGGTCCGTTGGACTCCCTGCCCAATCTGCATCAGTGAAGCCAGAAGGCTTCGCTCCATCCTCCTGTCTGTACCATAGACCATATCCCGATGTGCCTCTGATATAGCGCAATACATGCTTGCCCGCCTTCCAAAAGAGCTTGGTAGGCTTAACCATAGCTTGCGAAAGCTGGTTAACTGCATAGCATATATCGGGTCGAGTATTGACCAGATACATCAACGACCCCACCAACTGTCGACAGACAGTGGCATCCACTACCTCCTCCGAAGTAGCATCTCCCTTCCTCCAACCTCCAGGAAGAGGGGTATCAACAGGCTTGCAGCCTTGCATGTTGAACCTCTCCAGAATCTCCCAGGCATACTTGCCCTGAGAAACAAACAGTCCTCCACTGCGCTGCCAAATCTCCAATCCCAGGAAATAATGAAGGATGCCCAGGTCCTTCATCTCAAACTCTCGTGCAAGATCCTCCTTCCATGAAAGTATCAACTGCTCGTCGCCAGTCAAAATCAGATCATCTACATACAGTACGATGATCAACAGCTTCCCCTCCACCACAATCTGGTACAGGTTTGGATCCGCCTCACTCTTGGAGAATCCAAGCCCGGTGAAGTAGCTGTCTATCCGAGTGTACCAAGCACGAGGTGCTTGCTTCAGCCCGTACAGTGCTCTCTTGAGTCGGCACACATGCGACTCACTGCTGAAGATCTCAAAACCTTCAGGCTGCTCTATGTACACCTCCTCCTCAATAACTCCATTGAGGAACGCAGTCTTCACATCCATCCGATGAATGTGCCACCCCATCTGCGCTGAGAGAGCAAGGATCGTCCGTATGGAAGAGTACCTTGCGACAGGTGCAAAAGTCTCCTCATAGTCAATCCCCTCGATCTGTGAGAAGCCACGGGCGACAAATCTCGCCTTGTACTTCTCCACACTCCCGTCACCCGCCTGCTTCACTTTGTAGATCCATCGCGAACCTACAACTGATTTCCCAACCGGTCTTGGGACAATCTCCCATGCACTGTTCCTGATGATCGAATCATATTCTTCGATCATGGCATCAACCCATGCGGGTTCCTCCACGGCTTCCTCAAAAGAGGATGGCTCTGTCACAACACATTGACTCATAAGAGCCATGTATCCAGTGTACCGATCCGGTGACTGTCTCTGTCTGCGCTGTGCCGTAGGTGGTCCTACAACCTTCTCTGCATCCCGAGCCAGTCGCTCAGCTTCTGTAGTGCGCATGCGCCCTCTGATGGTTGGCGCTGCCTGGGTGGTTTCTTCCACCTCCCGAACCTCCTCTTGTGGCTGATCCACATCCGGAAGCTCCTCCTTAGGAACTAACAGCTCCTCATCTGCATGCAAGTGTAGCTCCCTCTCAAGCGAACACCGCATGGCTTTCTCCTCCTGAAATTTTATATCCCGTCGCACAACAGTCTTGCGACTGTCTGACAAATACACCTGGTAGTTGTGAGGTGTATCAGTGTACCCCACAAATATTCCAACCTCAGCAGTTGGATCCATCTTCCTTCTCGCATCCTTCGTCACATGCATGTAGACAGGAGAACCAAAAATCCGCAAATGGGAAATATCAGGCCTCTTGCCAGAATAATCCTCCTCCGGTGTACTCATGCCAAGAACCTTGTGAGGACAACGATTCTGCACATACACTGTTGTATTGCATGCCTCAGCCCACAAGTGAAGGGGTAGGCCCTGATCATGCAACATCGCCCGTGCAGCACCCACGATCGTTCTGTTCTTCCGCTCAGCCACCCCGTTCTGCTGTGGGTTATGGGGTGCGATGAGCTCTCTCCGAATCCCTTCTGCGTTGCAGAACTCCTTGAATTCCGCCGAGATGAATTCACCACCGTTATCACTCCTTAGAGCAATCACCTTCTTCCCCGACTCCTTCTCGACCAGTGCTTTAAACTCACAGAACTTCGCGAATGTATCGCTCTTCTTCTGCATGAAGAAGATCCAGCACTTTCGAGAGAAATCATCAACAAAGATCACATAATACCTATGCTTTGCTATCGAAGCAACTGAGAAAGGACCACACACGTCTGTGTGAACTCTCTCAAGGATCGTCGTGGCACGACTATCCTTCTCGTGAAAGGTGGCTTTCACATGCTTCCCTAAATTCCCCAAAGTACACCCCTTGCACTGATCTGACTGCGCAAGAGTGCCCTTAGGAAGCCCAGTAGAAATCTGCTGCAGAATCTTCAAAGCTCCATGGTGAAGGTGGCCCAATCTCCTGTGCCACAGTTCGCCCTCATCATCCCGGCTCACCACTTCTCCCACCTTGCATGCCATAGCTGCGCAGCCATCTACCTGCAACTGATAAAGGTTCTGAGTTCGAACCCCTATCTTCCGGGTCTCTCCAGTAGTATTACTGCGCAGGAAGGCTTTTCCTTCGCTGAAGACCACATCATAACCCTTATCCTCCAACATCGCTACTGAAATCAGGTTCTTCTTCAATCCGGGTACATGCATGACATCCTTTAGTACAAAGGGTTTACCAGACTCCCTCTGAAAGGATACGGTACCGATACTAGTCGCATTGTATCTATCGTCATCGCCCATCTCGATGTGCACACACAAATCCTTGTCCTCCAGATCTGAGAACAACTCCCGATCTCCCGTCATATGAAATGACGCACCGCTGTCCAAGAACCACACCGATCCCAGCATACTGGAAACTAAGCATGCAATCAGTGAAACTTTGACAGCCACCCCCACACTTCCCAGCTCATCTCTGCACTGAGTGAACTTCGTGAGGTATTTGGCGATGCTGTCGCCCTTATCCATCTTGATGTTCCTGAGCTTATCTTTGAGCGCCAGCTTCCTTTGGTCACTCTTACTCTGGAATAGATCCGTCAAAGCTTTCCACATTAAATATGGAGTAGCCTTTCCATGCAGGCTGGATACAATATGATCCTTGACGCCCTCTAACAGGATCCTTCGACACTTCGCCATCTTCTTTTGCCATACTTCGACTTCAGCAGGATCAGTGGGCTTTTGGACATCCGTATCTATGAACTCCTTGAGACCATTATCTTCTAATACTGCTTCCATGCGATCCTTCCATGCAACATAATTCGAACTGCCTTCAAGAGCATATTCGAGTCGCAAACCGTTGAAAGACATTTTCAACACCGGCACCAAGAAAAAAAAACTGCTGCAAAATTTTGAATTCCACCTCAAAGCTCAACCGCTCTAGATCTGTGAGAACAAATTATTTCTAGCACAGAGATTGACTGCAAGGGGCATTTACCAGACCTTTCTCTTTCTGAAGAAAGATGAATCCGGAGGCTACCTGGCCCGCATGCAGACTCTGTCTACCGAAATAAGTTTGTAATCACTGTGATGATCAATCTCTGCTTCAATAGCTCCGATACCATGTAGAAATTTGCTGAATAATGATTAACTATCCACCGAGACTATCCTGGTCACATACTATTTGAACTTCATACACGACACATAATCTCTTCCACTCAACCAACTCAGATCATCACACATGCGGAAATAAAATCAAGCGATAACACATCAAATCATCATACACATTAACACAGTATGTATGGGGAAAGCTTATAGCTGAAAACCCCGCAGCTATTGTGTATATTATAATGGAGAAATCATGTAACAAACTCAGTACAATACTCCTCACAAGTACTCAGTACTTTCTCATGAAGTTACACACAATCTAGCTTGGTTTTGAACAGGTTACTGGTTCAAAACTCACCGCCAATTTCCTTGCCTCTATTGCGTGTTTCAATGCTATGGGATGGCCTCTTTATATAGATAAACCACCAGCCTGAAGCTGTGCAATCCTCATGGGCTTACTCCACCTATACGTGTTGTGTTGCAAATAGCAGTATAGTCTGTTGATAGCTAACTCCACCCTTTCATCTACCTCTTTCACTGGTCTCCACTGAACTGTTCGTGCATTGTAGTGAAATGATGTGTTCTTGAGTTGAATAATGAGTTACTAATTAATGAATTAAATAATATTTAATTCACTCCACTCATAACTAATTGATTAGCTAGTTAAACTAATCTAAACCAGTTCAACTAAAATAAACAGAACACAACTCCACTAGCTGTCTCATTAACTCCTCCAAACTTCTGCCACTGAAGTCCAACTGAAGTCAACCATGCATGATGCCATCAAACCCTTGGGAACCACGTGATTCCTGTGTCAGATGCATGAGCCACTTCTGTAGCTCGAACTGAAGTGCTCCAAGAGAGTAAATTGTTGTTTATAGTCTAAATATTATTAAGGGTAAATAATATTTGACTTCCCTGTTTTAAGGAGAGGCAGTCTAAAAATAGACTTCGACCTCTTTGACCTCAAAAATAGAGTCTCATCTATTTTTACCAACATGACACATACTTCAAGAATCTCAAACTGGAATCCCCGAACCATGCTCCATATGTCTAAAAATAGACATAGTCTAAAAATAGATTTTGTGCCAGAATTGCCTGCGGGCCCACTTAGTGAAGGCGACTTCATTTCACTAAGCTCCATCATCTTGCTGCATTTTCAACACATGAAAAGTTCACAAATCATCTAAATATGCTATTATGATCGTATACAAATGTAACGGGTCACAATGGGATTAAAAGTGGAAAAAAACCTCTAGACTAGTCCTACTGATGTATGTCATGGGACCCTTCTATAAAATGCCTATGAAAATATTCCAACCATTATGTGTGTAATCGTTTATGAATCTTTCAAGTCCCCAAAACATGTGTAACACCTTCCTTAGATAGTGTGTTTTCAATCGTGTTGTGTTCCCTGTAAATGTGATAGAAAGATATATAATCAAAAGACCTTTTTAACATGAAGAATTTCTTCTAATATAGGCAACAAATATTGGTAGTGGCATATGTATGTTTCCTTGAACCAATAAATAGCAAGCATAGAATCTCCAAATATTTGAAGGGACCGACATTCCTTCTCAAGTGCAAAGAGAAGGAGTTTGAGTGCAAACAAGTATGCATAATTGTTTATGTCTTTTTATATAGGCCCATCTGAAGTTTAAAGGAGTGTTGTTCATTGAGGAAGACTACAATAACATCCCCACATTCATCACTAGCAAGATATTCCCAATCGAAGTATTCTCACATAAGAGGGGAGTCTATATGTTTAAGTGTGATTAAACGGCAAGGAGGAGAAAAATCCTTATTAGGAAGAAGGGAGAAAAATACAAGTGCTTGAGTAGCAACTTTATCTGTAGAGGATATTTTTTTCCTGAAAAATGGTCATGTTCGTGGCAATCCAAACACCTCCAACAAATTAATTGGCTCATACCACTAGTTACTCCATGCTTCCAATAGGTTCTACCCTTTCCACTCAATGCCAAAGGCCAAGTTACTCTGGTAATCACTGCAAATTTCTATTGTGAAATTCATAACAAGAATAAGTGGCCAACAATTTCCTCTACATTTTTTCATAGAGGGCACCTAGCTATGCCCTTCCTTATGTTGCAGATATTTTCCCAAGTGGGGACTTTATTTTCAATGACGCACCACATAAACACCTATTCTTTTGTGGGACACTTTAATTTCCATAACTTTTTCCACCACCACACATATACCTTGGGTCTGCTAACACTAAATAACTACTTATATTTGAATTTGGGTGTGTAATCCCCAAAAGGAGAGAAATTCCAAATCAAAGAGCCTTCTCTGTCTCTTATCCAAACAAGAGAAATATTAAGGGATGATATATAGTCGTCCTAATCGCACTCTAATTATGTTGGAATATTCAACTGATTTGCAGGGGACCATCCTTGCGCCCATATTGTTTTTTATGTGTTATCTGCCAGCTGGCTTAGAATATACTTTCCATTTCTATTGAGAAGATTCACTAGATCTAGTGGGAGACGGCAGTTTGTTTCCCATCCCATCGAGGGGTCCATGCATGTACTCAATTTTCCCTATTCCCCACATTCCAAGAGAGGTCTTATTCAATCGCAAAGAAGGATAATAAGAAAACTTCCAAAAAAAGAGACATTTTTTTCTATTTTTGAGAGGAGACCTATCCACTCCTCAACTGTGTTTGGAGAAATATACTTCCTACGAACCACTATGGTCCACAAACAATTTGTAGAGAGAAGCCCCCAACCAAACATGGTTGCTATATCTTTTGCAAAAATGGGGATATTTTTTAATCCTCGTCCTTCCCAAGCTTTGGGGATATCAATTTTGTCCCGTCTCACCCATGGGAAAACACAGTCTTCCTTGGTTCCTTCCTATAGAAATCGAGAACATAATTTGTGCACTTTGTTAAGTATTCCTTTTGGATCCATGATAGAGACATATAATAGACTAGTATGGCTTCGATCAATGGCTTGATGAAATTTAATCACCTAACTCTCAAAATCCATTTGTGGCTCCAGAATTTTAAACTTACCAAATTTTCTAATAACTAGAGATGGTCAATCTAGAGATAATCAAACTTCCGATAATAATTCAGCGTGAGCAAAAAGCCTAGATGTTTTAAACCATAATAAAATTGATTAATATGAAAAGTAAACAAAGCATTTATATTATTCATTTTAGTACTGGACAAAGTAATAGGGGAGAGGGTCAATTTGCTAATATTAACTTGCATACATGTGACTTTCTCGAAGAGTTGTAAAGTTGCATTGATTACAACCATGTCCCACCTAGAGCCATCATCGAAAAATAGTATATCATCTACAAAAAGAAAATATGTGATTTCCAGGTATTCAGTCAATGCAACTCATTTTAGGCCCCTCTGTTTATTTTTAAGTGTGTCTTCTACACTGATAATTTCCTTTGATGAATTTATTATTTTACACTTTCTTATCCATAACCTCATCATCAAGAAAATTACATATAAGACATCAATCATATGACATTAAAGACAATAGGATCATAAATAGATAGCCACATAAAGAAAATAATAATTTACCCGAGGAAAATCGTATGGGGGAATCCCAACAACCTTTTAAATAAAGAAAATTCCTCAAGTCAACAAAGATACATCCTAGTTAATAACTAGGTCAAACCTCTTCCTTGGTCCATCCTCCTAATCAAGTCAATATGGCCAAAGAAACATGCGTTGTTCTTGCATTAAAAAATTTTCTCTGCTAACCCTCATAGATGATACTTTTCTAAATCATAATATTCCCTTCATTGGCCTCAGAGATGACCTTATTCACTACCTCAGATTAGGCCCTTCGTTGGATTCCTTGGACCATTGTTCTCCTCAGATTTCGACGCCTCATATTGCCCTTCGTATGCCTCAGATGTACTTCGCATGCCTCAGAACTTTTCTCCTACCTCAAACTTCATTATAGCCTCAAATTAGGCTCTTATTTCCTTAGATGTGAGCTCCTTTCATGCCTTAAATTTGGTGTTAGCCCCAAAGTAGGTTACCTCAGAAAGATTTGAAATTTTCATCCATAGTTGATTTGAATTATCGCATGAATGGGAGAAAAGAGAGGTCTTTATATAGCTTTTACCCTGGCCGAATAGGTGTCCCTAGAATTTGGTCCAACTTAAACAATTTAGGGGGCTAGCTTGACTAGGAGGCAGTCGACATAACATATTTTGGAGCCAGATATTATTTTCCAAAATTCAAATTTTCTTTTTCACAACCAGCATGAAAATCGTGTTTAATATATTTTTCTTTTGATTTGAATCAAACATCAAGGACCAAAAATATACATTATGAGTCTGATTGACCATATTTACAAAAATCAACATCCTCTTCTTTTTGCCTCCAATAAAATCCTACTTATGCCTTTAGCCACTAGTAGAAACAACATAGGGGAGAGAGGTCATCATTTGTGAAGCCCACGTTTTGCATAGAAGGAGGGATAGGTTGACCCATTAATGATGACTGAAAAGGACACCAAAGAAATACAACCCATTACCCAATTTATGAAGGAAACCTCAAATCCAAGGAGGGTAAGAATCATATGAAAATATATCCAACTAACTATGTCATATGCTTTGGACAAGTCAATTTTGAGAATAATACCTTTCCAATTTCCGGTTTTGAGACTATGTAGGCCTTGTTGTGTTGCCTTGATAGCTTCATGGATCTATCGAACTTCCAGAAACCTGAATTATTCCTTGGAAACACTTTTAGATAAAATTGTCTTGAACGGACGAGAAATGACCTTAAAATCACCTTATAGATGAAATTGTACAAGGAGACAGTCCAAAAATCATCAAAATTTTGGGGATAATCTGTTTTAGGAATTAGGGATATAAAAGTTTTACTAAAGGATTCCATCATCATGCTAATTTGTCTTGAGTCCTCCACAAATATGAGTAGATCATTCCCCCCATGATGTCATATAGACCCAGAAAAAATTCCACCGACCAACCATTTGGACCTGGGCTTTTATCCTTCTGAATTCTATGAAAAACCCCTTGCAGCTCATTATTAGTGAACGGTTCCATTAATTAAATAGTATCCTCGTCATTTTCAAAATAGGGGAAGTCTTGGGCTAGTTGAACCACTTCAGCTATTGAGGCATCCAATGGCACTTTGAACAAATTGATGAAGTGGTTCTTTCCCATCCTAGATAGCTCATGAAAATTAGTGGCATTTCACCCCTATTGATTAGTCATAGCCCAAATGGTGTTAGAAACTTTTCTCCCATTTGCAAAACTTTGGAAAAAAATTGGTATTTTTTTCCTCGCTTTCCAACTGAACTTCTTTGGTTTTTAGCCACCAAAGGGCCTCCTTCTCTTCGAGGATCCTTCTTCTTGTTGCTTCAAGTTATTGGATTTTTTTCTTTGTGACTTAGGTTGCAAAATCCCCACTCTATAAGTCATCCAGAGCTCTTAGTTATTATTTCATAGATGCAAGTTCCTATTCCTCTCTCTTTCTTTTGAGGATGGACCACTGTAGGGTTTCTTTTTAAGCTTCACTAAGTTTTTTGTAAAGTGGGCAGCAATTAGGACTTCTAATTTAGGTTAAAAGGGATCAAGTTTTCCTTAACAAGATTAAGAAAGCTTTCATCCTTTAATAAAAAGGCATTAAATTTGAAAGGGATTGTTGGCTTAAACACAACTCCTCTAGGTTCCAAAAATATTGGGTGATGATCATATTTTCCTCCATTCCTTACCCACAACCTAAACAGAGGAATCTTATCCATTGGGGGCTTCACCAGGAGAAAATATAGGCATTTTGAAACCCTAGCATCTCACGTTCGTTTGTTCCTCCAGGTAAGATTATTTTTTATCAAATCCACATTAATGAGGTTGTGACCCACAAGGAGGTGGGAAAAAAATATGGAAAGGGGATCTAGCTTGGCATGAGGATCCAAAAAATTCATAAGCCCCTAACTAAAAATTTAAATCTTGTAACGCCTCCTCCAACATTTACCCACTTTTAATGGCTTGCTCGGGGTAAACATGAACTGAGGGTCACTATGATATGATTCAACCTCCTAGATGACTCTAAGGAAATGGAGTCGATATAAAAAGACCTTACTGACTTCCTTGAGGTGCCACAAGACCTCAAGGAGTAACCCAACCTCTTCAGGTATCCAACCCCTATGACAAATCACTTTTTTCATAACTTAAAGCCCCAGTCACTCCTTTGCCAAGGCCTCCAAGCGATTATGGTTCGCAGTCGCTCCCATAGGCCTGCATCAGTGTGGTTGTGGCATTTTTATGCCAGTCTTGTGCGAGCGAATATGAGAATTAAGGATATTTTGTAGGCCTAGGGCTAGGCCTCTACCCAGAAAAATATGAAACTTCTATAAATCATAAAATACATGAATACAATGCATGTAAACCAAAACTGGAACTAGGACTTGACCTAACCATGACCTGACCATCCCCAACCGAGACTGACATTTTGTCAAACACTTGGTAGATATGCAACCTACAGGTCACAAATGCAAGTCTGAACATGAGGGACTGAAAACTCATCTGAGGTTTAACAAGAAGGCTCCCTACCTTCTCTCATTTGTTGTCTTAACATCAATTAGGTCTTACATTCATTATTTATTTAGTTATGAGTGAAAACATGAAAATATCCATGACTAAAATATGTCATAAAACCATGCTTATAACCAGCATATAACCAAGTAAATAAAAATAATAGGATAGCCATTAAAGCCACATGATAACCAGTACATTGTAGAAATTTGAATAACTGATATATTATTCACTGAGATTCTCCTGATCACACACTATTTTAGCTTCATGCACAATACAAAATCTCTTCTACCATTGATCATTACATTTGGAAATAAAATCAATTGCATGCGCACATTAAAACTATAAACATTCACACATATGAACACAGTATTTCATGGGAAAGCTTAAAGCTGAAAACCCCAACTATCAGTATATTATATGTCATATAGATCATGTAACAATAATTTTACAAAGCTCCTCACAAGCTCTCAGCACAACCTCCAATTGCTACACACTAATCAAGCTAGATCTAGCAAAACACATGCTCCAATCTCTGCCACCTGATAGCCAGCCTCTATTGCATAATCAATGCTATAGGATGGCTCATTAAATAACATAAACCACCTGGCTTGTACGGAGCAATCCACATGTGCTCCTCCAATCACTGGTTGTTGCAAATATGCAACAGTATAGTCACAACTGATAGTTAACCTGCTCTTTCACCTATCTCTGCACTGGTCTCCACTGAAACTGTCCATGCACTGAAGTTAAATGATGTATTCTTTAGTTGATTAATGAGTTTATAATTAGTGAATTAATTAATAATTAATTCACACCACTCTCACTAATTGTATCAATCGGTTAAACTAGATACAAATAGCTCAACTATGTTTAGATTAGTTAAACTGAACACAACTCCATTAACTTCCTCAATCAACTCCACCAAACTCTGTCACATGAGTTCTAACTGAAGTATCCATGCAATATCTCCACTTAACCCTCAGGAATAGCGTAATTCCTTCTGTCAGCTCCTGTGCCACATCTGTGCACTTAACTGAAGTGCTCCAAGAGAATAAGATAATGTTTATAGTCCAAATATTATTAAGAGCTAATAATATCCGACATATCTATTTTTAGACTCGCAATCTAAAAATAGATTCTGCCCAATATGTCTAAAAATAGAAGTCCGTCTATTTTTTTCCGACTTGACCAACCATCCACAAATAGCATCTTGTAACTCATAGAACATGATCCATATGTCTAAAAATAGACATAGTCTAAAAATAGACTTTGCGCCAAAAATAGCCTGCGGGCCCACTTAGTGAAGGTGACTTCTTTCCACTAAGCTCATCATCTTGTTGCAATCTCAACACTCCCTCTCAACAAGATAAGGATTATTTTCCACCCCTATCCTTCCTCTGTGGTATTCGAATTTTCTCCTAGTGAGCACCTTCATCAAGATATCAACATCCTGATCCTCCGTGGGAATGTATGAAAGTAACATGATCTTCCGCTGCACACAATCTCTGATATGATGATACCGATCCATGAAGCCATGCCGCCTCAACTCATCCTCTTGTCTGTACCATGATCCATATCCCGATGTGCCTCTGAGATATCTCAATACATGCTTACCTGCCTTCCAGTAGAGCTTGGTAGGCTTAACCATAGCTTGTGAAAGCTGGTTAACAGCATAGCATATGTTGGGTCGTGTATTGACCGGATACATAAGAGACCCCACCAACTATCGATAAACAGTGGCATCCACTACCTCTGCCGAAGTAGCACCCTCCTTCCTCCATCCACCAGGAAGAGGAGTATCAGCGGGCTTGCACCCATGCATGTTGAACTTCTCCAATATCTCCAGGGCATACTTGCCTTGAGAAACAAACAGTCCATCACTGCACTGCCAAATTTCCAATCCCAGGAGATAATGAAGGAGGCCCAAGTCCTTCATCTCAAACTCCTTTGCAAGATCAAACTTGCATGAGTGTATCAACAGTTCATCACCTGTTAAAATCAAATCATCTACATAAAGTACAATGATCAGCAACTTACCCTCCACCACAATCTGGTATAGGTTTGAATCCACCTCACTCTTGGAGAATCCAAGTCCGGTGAAATAACTGTCTATCTGTGTGTACCAAGCACGAGGTGCTTGCTTCAACCCATACAGCGCTCTCTTGAGCCTGCACACATGCGACTCACTGCTAAAGATCTCAAAACCTTTGGGTTGCTCTATGTACACCTCCTCCTCAATCACCCCATTGAGGAACGCAGTCTTCACATCCATCTGATGAATGTGCCACCCCATCTACGCTGAGAGAGCAAGAATCGTCCGTATGGAAGAATACCTTGTGACAGGTGCAAAGGTTTCCTCATAATCGATCCCCTCAATCTGTGAGAAGCCTCGAGCAACAAATCTTGCCTGGTACTTCTCCACACTCTCGTCAGCTGCCTACTTCACTTTGTAGATCCATCTCAAACCCACCATTGATTTCCCTTTCGTCCTTGGGACAATCTCCCATGCACTGTTTCTGACAATCGAATCATACTCTTCCACCATGGCATCTACCCATGCGGGATCCTCCACAGCTTCCTCGAAAGAGGATGGCTCCATCACGATACACTTGCTCATAAGAGCCATGTATCTAGTATACCGGTCAGGTGACTGTCTCTGTTTGCACTGTGATGTAGGTGCTCCTACAACCTTCTCTGCATCTTGAGCCAGTCGCTCAGCTTCTGTAGTGCGCTTCCGCCCTCTGA
This sequence comes from Pinus albicaulis, assembly GCA_034641835.2. Taxonomy (NCBI): domain Eukaryota; kingdom Viridiplantae; phylum Streptophyta; class Pinopsida; order Pinales; family Pinaceae; genus Pinus; species Pinus albicaulis. The sequence goes on along the minus strand of CM076570.1, from coordinate 339,775,218 downwards.
TGGTTGGCGCTGCTTGAGTGGTCTCTTCCACTCCATGAACCTCCTCTTATGGCTGATCCACATCCTGAAGCTCATACTTAGGAACTAATAGCTCTTCATCTGCATGCAAGTTTGGCTCCCTCTCAAGCGAACACTTCATGGCTTTCTCCTCATGAAATTTGATATACCGTCGCACAACAGTCTTGCGACTGTCTGGAAAATACACACGATAGTTGTGGGGCGTATCATTGTACCCCACAAATATCCCAACCTCTGTAGTCGGCTCCAACTTCTTCCTGGCATCCTTCGTCACATGAATGTAAACAGGTGAACCAAAAATCTTCAAATGGGAAATATCATGCCTCTTACCAGAAAACGCCTCCTCGGGTGTACTCATGCCAAGTATCCTATGAGGACAACAGTTCTACACATATACTGCAGTATTGCATGCCTCAGCCCACAAGTGTATGGGAAGGCCCTGATCATGCAACATCGCCCATGCAGCACCCACGATCTTTTTGTTCTTTCACTCCGCAACCCCATTCTGCTGTGGGTTATGAGGTGCTATGAGCTCTCTTCGAATTCCTTCTGCACTGCAAAAGTCCTTGAATTCGCCAGAGATGAATTCACCACCATTGTCGCTCCTAAGAGTCTTTACTTGCTTCCTCGATTCTTTCTCAACCAGTGCCTTGAACTCACAGAACTTTGAGTATGTCTCACTCTTCTTCTGCATGAAGAAGATCCAGCACTTACGAGAAAAATCATCAAAAAATATCACATAGTACCTGTGCTTTGTTGTCGAAGCTACTGAGAAAGGTCCACACATGTCTATGTGAATTCTCTCAAGGATTGTCGTGGCGCGACTATCCTTCTCGTGAAATGTGGCTTTCACAAATTTTCCCAAGGTACATCCCTTGCACTGATCTGACTGCGCAAGAGTACCCTTAGGAAGCCCAGTAGAAATCTGTTGCAGTATATTCAAAGCTCCATGGTGAAGGTGGCCCAATCTCCGGTGCCACAACTCACCATCATCCCGGCTCACCACTCCTTCTGCCTTGCCTGCCATTGCTGCGCAACCATCTACCTGCAATTGATAAAGGTTCTTAACTCGAACCCCTATCCTCCGAGTCTCACTAATTTCTTTACTGCGCAGGAAAGCCTTTCCCTCGCTAAAGACAACATCATATCCCTTGTCTTCTAACATGGCCACCAAGATTAGATTTTTCTTCAATCCCGGAACATGCATCACTTCCTTCAATACGAAGGGTTTACCAGACTCCCTCTCAAAGGAAATGGTACCGATACCGGTCGCATTGTATCTACCATCATCGCCTATCTCGATGTGCACTCCAATATCTTTCTCATCTAGATCAGTAAACAAATCTCGATCTCCTGTCATGTGAAAAGATGCACCACTGTCAAGAAACCACACTGAACCCATCACACTTGAGACCAAGCATGCGATCAGCGAAAAATCCAGCTCAAACTGCGAGGCTAAGGCCTCTCCAACCGCAGATCCAGCAGCCAGCGTATTTTTCTTCTTCTGTGGACAACTAGTGGCATAATGTCCGTGTTGGTGACAGTGAAAGCACTTCATCTTGGACATGTCCTGCTTCTTGCCTTTCGCACCGGATTGAGAAGCATGCTTCTTGCTCTTCCCCTTCTTTTCTTTGGTAGCCAAAGCGCAATTTTCTTCATCTGATTCCTTTGATGAAGATTCGTCCCTGGTACTTCGCCTTATCTCCTCTTGCACAAGATCTGACCAAAGTCGCTCCCATCCTGGAAATTTCTCCCGACCATTGACAGAGTCCTGATAGGAATTCCAACTCTTCGGAAGCCCAAGGAGAGCCAAGCTCACCAAGTCCTCGTCATCAACAGTAACCCCCACACTTCCCAGCTCATCCCTGCATTGGATGAACTTCGTGAGGTACTTGGGCATACTGTCGCCTTTCTCCATTTTTATGTTCCTGAGTTTATCCTTGAGCGCCAACTTCCTCTAGTCGCTCTTACTTTGAAATAAATCTTTCAAAGCTTTCCACATCAAGAATGGAGAAGCTTTACCATGAAGGCTGGACACTATGTGATCCTTCACACCTTCCAACAGAATTCTTCGACACTTTGTTGTCTTCTTTTTCCATGCGTCAAGTACGGCAGCATCACTAGAAGTAGGTTTTGGAATTTTTGCATCTATGAACTCCTTCAACCCATTGTCATCCAACACCGCCTCCATCCTATCCTTCCATGAAATATAATTCGAGCTGCCCTCAAGGGCATACTCCAATTGCAATCCGTTGAAAGACATCTCAACTTCGACACCAAGAAAACACTGTTGCAAATTCGAATTCCACCAGCACAAAACTCAACCGCTTCAATGTTTTGCAATTGCTCCAATGATCAATATCGCTCTGATACCATGTAGAAATTTGAATAACTGATATATTATTCACCGAGATTCTCATGATCACACACTATTTTAACTTCATGCACAATACAGAATCTCTTCTACCATTGATCATTAATTGCAGAAATAAAAACAATCGCATGCGCACATTAAAACCATAAACATTCACACATATGAACACGGTATTTTATGGGAAAGCTTAAAGCTGAAAACCCCCAACTATCTGTATATTATATGTCATAGATATCATGTAACAATCATTGTACAAAGCTCCTCACAAGCTCTCAGCACAACCTCAAATTGCTACACACTAATCAAGCTAGATCTAGCAAAACACATGCTCCAATATTTGCCACCTAATAGCTAGCCTCTATTGCATAATCAATGTTGTAGGATGGCTCATTAAATAACATAAACCACCTAGCTTGTACTGCGCAATCCTCATGGGCTCCTCCAATCACCGGTAGTTGCAAATATGCAACAGTATAGTCACAACTAATATTTAACCTGCTCTTTCACCTATCTCTTCACTGGTCTCCACTGAAACTATCCATGCACTGAAGTTAACTGATGTATTCTTTAGTTGATTAATGAGTTTATAATTAGTGAATTAATTAATAATTAATTCACACCACTCTCACTAATTGTATCAATCAGTTAAACTAGATACAAATAGCTCAACTATGTTTAGATTAGTTAAAATGAACACAACTCCATTAACTTCCTCAATCAACTCCACCAAACTCTGTCACATGAGTTCTAACTGAAGTATCCATGCAATAGCTCCACTTAACCCTTAGGAATAGCGTAATTCCTTCTGTCAGCTCCTGTGCCACATCTGTGCACTTAACTAAAGTGCTCCAAGAGAATAAGATAATTTTTATAGTCCAAATATTATTAAGAGCTAATAATATTCGACATATCTATTTTTAGACTGGCAATCTAAAAATAGATTCTGCCCAATATGTCTAAAAATAGAAGTCCATCTATTTTTTCCAACTTGACCAACCATCCACAAATAGCATCCTGCAACTCATAGAACATGATCCATATGTCTAAAAATCGACATAGTCTAAAAATAGACTTTGCGCCAAAAATAGCCTGCGGGCCCACTTAGTGAAGGCGACTTCTTTCCACTAATCTCATCATCTTTTTGCAATCTCAACATACATTTCCTTACCAAAAGCAATAGAAACTTAGCTTTTTTAAACATAGGAAAATACCGACTGGGTTTGGGACTTCCACATTCCACCTGACCATATATTGGTTGAACCAAATCTCTCTTCAGCCAATCACACCCGTGCCATATTCCAAAAATGAATGTGGGGTCTCATGGGATAAACCAGTCCAAAGACAACCAAGGGAATCCAGAGGTTTAACCACCTCCACACTCTTCATACCCTCATTACACTTAAACCAGTGTCGAGATCACAAAACCGAACCGAGCTTGGATGCCTTAGAATTTCTTCATCATCCTTGAGTAATTTTTATGTCTCCACCTTCAGGTTTTACCGTGTATCTTGCCATTACTAGTCAAGGGATTCTTAGGCCTTTGGTAATTTTCCTGAGACCACCTCACCTCGAATTCTAAAACCATCTAGCAATCCAAAGCTCAAAATCGATAACAATCCCATCACACCATGGCTATCTAGAAATGGAAAGGCTGGGCTAAAATCCATTGTCGAAACACAGAAAAATTTGTGCCAATGACAGCAAAAGAACCAAATAGCAACATGCACATACCATGCATGTCAAAACCAACTAGGAAATCATACATGCAACCTGTTACCTGCAAGTATTCCCGCTAAAGCTTCTTGATCCTTGCCTTCCTTTGCTTTCCTTGTCCTTCTTTTATTTTCCTTTCATTTCCCTTGATTTTCCTTTCCTTTCCTTGCTTGCTCGCTTTCTTTCTCCTTCTTGAGACTAATTCTAACACTAAACTGTCAAAAGTTGGAAAAATCTTGCAAAAACTTACCCATTGATGCTCAAAGGTATTTTTATTAATGAGGCCTATAATTTCTTCAATTTTCCATTATTTTCCTTCATTTTCCTCCTCACATGCAACCTACGGCCTTTCACCTTATTTTTCTCCTAATTTCCATTATTTTCATAAATAATGTTCCAAAAATACATTTTTGCCTTTCCAAAGCCTTATCCATTGCCTCTACCAATTTCCTTTAGCCACAAAACACAACAAGTGATTCCCACTAGGATATTTGTCCCTTGCTCGTGGTATTATTTTACCTTTATTAACTTTAATACATGAGCTTTAACCCTAGGGTTGTCACAAACCCCTCCCCCTTAGGGGAACACTGTCCTCGGTGTTAAACCACACCTATACCCAGCAAAACTGCTAAAAATAAAAAACATACTGCCTATGGATCTTTATAACCCATCTGATTTCAGTATTTATAATAACATCCTGCTCAAAAACAAAACCATCATGACAAGCATGAAAATATGACAACCATATCACTTATTGGAGATTTATAGCTTAGCTCATTATGGTATTTAAAATAGCAACCATACATATATATGTACAAATACCAAAACTCGCTTGCCTTATAGGAAAAAAATGAAGGATACATATCCCGCATCTAATCAGTTATCTCCCATGTAGCTTCATATGGCCCAAAGTGCTTCCACTGCACTTTAACTTGCTCGAGTGCTCTGTTCCAAAGCATGAGATGTTTCCGCTGCAATATGGATTGGGGTTTTGGCTGGAATTCCCCTTCTTTGCCCACCTGCAATACAGACTAATAAATAACATGATCAATATCCTTTACATATATTTTAAGTAATGAAACATTAAAATCACCATTGACTTTCACTGTTGGAAGCAGTGAAAGTTTGTAGGGCACTGATCCAATCCTCTCAAGGATCTCAAAATGCCCGCAATATTGTGGTGCCAACTTCGAACATGATCCAATCCTCAGGGAGCTCTTATTGGGCTTGATGCAAAAATACACATGCTCCCCAACCTTAAACTCTTTAACCGCCTTGTGTTGGTTTGCATAAATTTTCGGTGTCTTTTTTTGCCTTTAGACTCTTCTTTATAACCTACATTTCTTGTTCCATTTCTGCCAACATGTTTGTTCCAATAAGTACCCTATTCATTGGATCACTCCAACTGATGGGAGTGTTACAACTCCACCTGTACAATTACTCAAACAGACTCATCCTCAGTGACTCCTGATAATCGTTGTTGTATGCAAACTCAACCAATGGAAGGTACTCCTCCCATCTCCTTTGTTGATGCATGGCATACATCCTCAACGTATCCTCCAGTATCTTGTTATCCCTTTCTATTTGTCCATTCGTTTATGGATGTTAAGTTGCACTGAAGGCCAACTCTTTCCCCAATCCTACAAACATCTCCTTCCAAAACTTGGAAGTGAACTTGGCATCCTTGTCTGACACAATATTCTTCGGAACACCATGCAATCTCATGATCTCCCTGATGAAGACCTGTGTTACCTCACTAGCTGAATAATTAGTCTTCACTAGAATGAAGTGAGATACCTTTCTCAACCTGTCTACCACAACCATGATATAATCATGTTTCCTTGATGTCCTCGGAAGACATGTAATGAAATCCATGGAAATAGCCTCTCATTTCTATTCCGCAATCAGAATACACTGAAGGAACCCACCTGGATGCTTACATTCTGCTTTGAACTGCTGAAAATACAAATATCTCGCCACAAACTTTGCCACTTCCTTCTTCAGATTCGGCCAGTAGTAGAACTTATTTACTGTTGTCAACGTCTTTCGATATCCTGGGTGACATGAATATGGCTTTGCATGAAACTCCCTCAAGATAAGATTCTTGAGGTCATAGTCATCTGACACATAGATCTCGTCCCTAAATCTCACCAAGCCATCTGTTGTAAGATGATAATCCACATCCTAATCACCTATACCCTGTTGTAACCTGTGCATAAGCTACATGTACATGTCATCATGTTGTTTTGCCTACAAGATCTGATCTTGTAGATCTGTCCCATATGAGCTCATTGTTGCAACATGGTTCAATTGTACCTTCCTTATTAGAGCATCTGCAACCTCGTTCTCCTTTTCCTTAATGTACCTGATCTCAAAGTCAAACTCGTTAAGGGAAATCAACCATCTAGCTTGCCCGACATTCAAATTCGATTGATCAAAAAAATATATCAACCCACTTTGATCGCTCATCAACACAAACCTCCTGCCAAGAAGTTAATGTCTCCACATCTTCAAGGCATGAATAATAGTTTCCAATTCAAGATCATGAGACACATATTTCTTCTCATGCTCATTCAGTTTCCTGGACTCATAGCATATCACTTTTCCCTCCTGCATGAGGACTCCACCAAGCCCTTACTTGCAAGAATCTGTATACACCACAAACTCTTTATCTAGATCTACAATCTTTAACACTAGAGCATTTTTCAACAACTGCTTCAACTGCTCAAAATTTGTTGCACACTCCTCTGTCCATTCAAACTTCTTACCTTTCCTTTGCAATGATGTAATATGATAGGTGATGCATGATAAGTTCCTGACGAACCTCCTTTAGTAACCTTCTAAGCCCATGAATGATCTGAATTCCTCCAAATTTCTAGGAGTTGTCCACTCCATGATAGCCTTTATCCTCTCTTGATCTATTGTTATTCCATTCTTGGAAACAACATGTCCCAAGTAGTGTAATTATGTCTGAAAGAAATTGTGCTTGCTAAGCTTGGCATACAACTGATTCTCTCTTAGAAATCTCAATAATGTTGCTAAATGCTAGGGATTATCTTCCTCTTTTTTAGAATATATCAAATGTCATCAATTAACACAATAACAAACTTGTCCAGATAAGGACGCAACACATTATTCATCAAACACATAAAAATAGTTGGAGCGTTAGTCAAACCGAATGGAACTACAAAAAACTCATAATATTCATACCTGGTCCTAAAGGCAGTCTTATAGATGTCCTCTTCTTTGATGTGTACCTGATGATATCCTAATCATAGATCTATCTTTGAGAAAAATGTTGCTCCCTTCAACCGATCAAACAAATCGCCAATCCTTGGCAATGGGTACATGTTCTTGGTCGTCACTTTGTTTAACTTCATCTAATATATGCCTAATATAAGAGTACCATCCTTCTTCTTCATGAACAACATTGGTGCACCCCAAGGCGATACACTTGGCATAATGTATCCCTTATCAATCATTTCCTTTAACTGTAACTTTATCTTTACTAACTTTGGTGTGCTCATCCTGTAAGGTGTCTTTGATGTTGGTGTTTCCCCTTGTACCAACTCAATAGAAAAGTATACTTCCCTGTGCGGAGGAAAATCTGGAATCTCTTCTGGAAACACATTACGAAATTGTTGCAATATAGGTTACCTCTTGAATATTTTTTCATCCTTAACATCCTTACCCTACATCACACACCCTTTTCTGCAACTACACTTAGCCTGCATAGTTGTGAATATCCTCATTGATGTAGGCTTCTTCTTCCCCTACAATATTATATTCTCACCATTATCATTCAGGCACTCAATAGCCTTGTCATAGCAATCTACTTTGGTTTTGTGAAGATAAATCCAATCCATACCCAAAATCATACTATACAAACCCAATGGCAATACATTCAAATGTGTTGTTGTAGGCATACAATTCAACTCAAATGTAGAAGCTCTTACCCAATGATGAACTCTCTTCTTCATACTTGTAGCTAACTGCGCCAACCAAGACTCTGCATGTACTTATTTTCTCAAGTCAAACTTATCCACCAGGTCAGGATCAACATAACTATAATTAGATCTAAGATAAATCAAAATAGAAATAACTTGATCACAAATCTTACCGTCCATCTCAATGATAGATGCCTGGTGATTTTCCTGCCTATTGTCCACAGCTGCATAAATACGAGGAATACTATGACCAATATCCCCAACTATCTACGCATTCTAAGCAATGTAGATCTTAGGCCTACCTCCATGGTACAATGGAAAATCCTTCTTACGGTGATATTTGCCACATATCCAACACTGCAACAATGCTCTACTATCACCTCTAGTCTGTTTCTCTCCAGGCCACAACACATGTCCCTTATCAACTGCATTGAACTTATTGTAAGGAGAAAAAATTTATTTCTCACTTGCATCTTGAGGTCTTCCCCACTTTGGTGTCCATTTTCCATTTACCTTCTCATTTCCCTTCAAGTCACGCTTAGGCTCAGCTTTTCGCGTTGATTTCTCATAGCAATGCTTCAATTTTTGGATGGCCTCCTCTAATGATCTAGGCTCATCAAACCAATCCGGTTTGCATATGATGTGGGAAATATGCTAACGAATCTTTGAATCTTAGCATTTTCTTCCTTGAGATATGGCACATACCTCAACAGCTCCAAGAATCTGCTAGTATACTCATTATCTGACATAGAACCCATCTGTAACTCATAAAAATCCTTAGCTCTGTCATCATAGTACCTCTTTGATAATTACTTCTTCTTAAAGATCCTCTCGAAGTCATTTCAAATAAATTATTATTCCTTAATTCTCTTAAAATTATTCACATCTTCCCACTAGATATTTGCTTTCCCTTTAATACTGAAGGTGGCTATCTTGGATTTCATGTTTTCTGAATAGTTGTGCAATCTAAATAATTTCTTTATTCCAAGCAACCATGCCTCTGCATCTTTGAGCTTCTTCATCTCTCCATCAAATGTAGTGGGCTTCACTTTATTGAACTCCTTAAGTAAATATTCCATCTCCTATAAGGATTATGACAGTGATTATTGTGATGATGTCTCCTGGATGAGGAACTAGAATGATGCCTATACATACCAGTCCTCTTATCGGGTGTAACTAGTGATCTGCCACATCTGACCACGTCCCCTCTATCCAACTTGTATCTGGACCGAGATATGCTACCATAGGCTCCATTTTTTTTCTCTTCTTGCTCTTGATTGATTCTCATTTTTCCCTGTTTCTACAACTTTGACAAGCTCTGAAGGATTGTTGCATTAACCTCTACCTACTTCTCCTGAGCCATTGCAAGTATTTCCTGAGCCTCAACCAACCTGTCATTGTCTTTTTTACAACTTCTAATCTTTTCCCTCAAGCTCATCAATGTATCTGCTATACCATGAGAATACTCTTCTACTGTATGCCCAATTGATCTGTAGGAAGTGTCACGGGAACTATAGTCTAACATTTTTCTTGTCATATTTGATTTTCTTCTTCCTGCAGGTATACCATGTCAGATAAACCAAATAGATGCCAAATTCAAATCCATACCTCAGTGATGTTTAGGGGAGGATTATCTCAACTGAAAAATCAGCCCACATTGGCATGTACATGTATAATCATAAGCATGCCCATATAATAACATAAAAACATCATGCATGACCATACCAACTGTATATCATGATCCCGTGCATGAAAATCATAATCTTGAAAACATTAGACTTATCCAAAGAGAGTGAAACCACTCTCTAATACCACCATGTGGTATCAAATATGACCTAAAGAGAGCGCAACCACGCTCAGATACCACCTTGTAGTGCCTCCTCCCACATTTACCCACTTTCACCAGCTTGCTCGGAGTTAACAGGACCTTAGGGTCACTATGATATGACTCAACATCTTAGATTACTTTAAGGAAATAGAATTCACACGACAAGACCTTACTGACTTCCCTCAGGTGCCACGGGACCTCTAGGAGTAACCCAACCCCTCCAAGTATCCAACCCCTATGACAACTCACTTGTTTCCTAACTTAAAGCCCCAATCGCTCCCTTGCCAAGGCCTCCAAGAGATTATGGGTTCCCAGTCACTCCCATAGGCCTACATCTGTGTGACTGTGGCCTTTTTCTGCCAACGGCTGCGAGAATTAAGGTTATTTTCTAGGGTTGGGGCTAGGCCTCTGCCTAGAAAACTATGAAACTTCAAGAACTCATAAAATACATGAAGAAAATGCTTGTAAACCAAAACTAGAACCAGGAATTGACCTCACCATCACCAACCAGAACTAAAATTGTGTCAAACACTTGGTAGATATGAAACCTACAGGCCATGAATGTAAGTATGAACATGAGCGGTTGAAAACTCATCTGAGGTTTAACAAGAAGGGTCCCTACCTTCTCTCATTAGTTGTCTTAACATCAATTAGGTCTTGCATTCATTATTTATTCAATTATGAGTTAAAACATCAAAAGAGCCTTGACTAAAATATGTCATAAAAACATGCTTATAACTAGCATATAACTAGGTAAATAACAACCATTAAAGCCGCATAATAACCAGTACATTTCCTTACCAAAAGCAAGAGAAAATTAGCTTTGTTAAACATAGGTAAATACCGACTAGGTTTAGGACTTCCACGTTCCACCCAACCATAGATTGGCTGAGCGAAATATCTCTTCATCCAATCACCCTCGTGCCATATTTCAAGCATGAATGTGGGATCTCATGGGATAAACCATTCCAAAGACAATGAAGGGAATCCAGAGGTTAAACCACCTCCACCCTATCCATACCATGGTCACACCTAAACTGGTGTCGAGATCACAAAACTGAACCGAGCTTGGAAGCCTCAGAATTTCTTCACCATCCTTGAGGAATTTTCATGTCTCCACCCTCAGGCTTTATTGTGTATCCCGATATTACCAGTCAAGGGATTCCTAGGCCTTCGGGAATTTTCCTGAGACAACCTCACCCTGGAATTTGAAACCGTCCGGCAATCCAAAGCTCAAAACTGAGAACAATCCCATCACACCATGGTTATTCAGAAATGGCAAGGCTAGGCTAAAATCCATTGTCGAAACCCAGCAAAATCCATGTCAATGACAACAAAAGAACCAAATACCAACATGCACATGCCATGCACGTCAAAACCAGCTAGGAAATCATACATGCAACCTATTACCTGCAAGTATTGTCACTGAAGCTGTTTGATCCTTGCCTTCCTTTTCTTTCGTTGTCCTTCTTTGTGTTTCCTTTATTTTCCTTGCTTGTTTTCTTTCTTTATCATCTTGGTGCTTTCTTCTACTTGAGACTAATTCTAACACTAAACTAAAAAAATCTGGAAAAAGCTTGCAAAATCTTGCCCACTGATGTTTTGAGGTCTTTTTATTGATGAGGCCTCCAATTTCTTCAATTTTCCATTATTTTTCATTTTCCTCCCCACATGAAACCTGTGACCTTTCACCTTCCTTTTCTCCCAAATTCCATTATTTTCATAAATGATGTGCCAAAAATACATGTTTTCCTTTCCAAAGCCTTAGAGATTTCCTTTACCAATTTCCTTTAGCCATAAAACACAACAAGTGATGCCCACTAGGATTTTTTTCCCAACATTCAACTTGGATTAAGTGTTTGTTTCCTGTGGTCTTATTTTACCTTTATTAACTTTTATTACATTAACTTTCAACCCCAGGACTATTACAAATCTCCCCCAACAGTGATATTTCCTGTTGACATAAAATATTTTCTCACCAACTATTCCTAAAAAGGAACTCTCTTCTGACAAGGGCCATAATTATTTAATTAAAGCAGGTCCATCCCCAATTATGTAGAAAATACTTTTGCTTCCAGGGTTGAATAAAATCCTTAGGAAGAGAGCACTTTTATTTTCCTAAGAATAAAATCAACAGTTTGGACATTAGATCCGCCCCTGACATCTGAATAGATAAAAAATCACCCAGGAAAAAGATTTTCCAACACCTATGTATTTTTTTCTCCCTCCCTTAGGGTTTGTTGGAGAAAAAAAATGTCTGGACTATGTGAAGACACCAATCTCCTTAGGGCTAATTACTTTGACAGGCTCGCTAAAACCTCGGTAGTTAAAGGAATAGATTATCATGTGGAAACACCACCTAGATTTCTCACTACTCTAAGCACCCCATCTATCAATATATGTTTTATTGCATCTAGGTCATGTATGGATTTCAATTGGGATTTTTACATGTGTGATTTTTGTCCCCTCAATCGATCCCCGGGCTTATGCAGGGAAGAAAGACCCAATCCTCCAAAACATTGTGAAGAGACTCTTTTAGGAGCTCTAGACAGAAGATAGTAATGGGAAGGGGATTTAGAGGAGTCTTCTTCTGCATAGGGTAGTGTAACCCTCGGGCGGGGGGGGGGGGAATGGAGAAACAAAGGGATATAGACAAGACACTTAAGAAGACATAGTCAAGGGGGGAGAGGGAGCCATGGGTCAAGAGGGAATAGAGGAGCAGGTGATTTTCATATCTAATCCTGAAAAGTAAATAATTAAATATTATATAAAGGGAAGGAGAGAAAAAGTACCCTGAGGAATGACCATGGGAGAAGGAGGAACATATGAATGTGCACATTATCCACTGGTCTTGATTCCATTTTTGTGTCCTGACAACCTTTGACTCTGAAGGAAACCAACTCTTGAGGTTGTGTCATAAAAAGATCTTGCTCTGAATGCGTGATTGGAGGAATCATATCATCCATCTTATTCTAGTTCCCTGTCTACAAACCCATTTTTATATCACACTAGTGTTCACATATCCCTTTTGGGATGTCAAAGGGAGGGGGAAATCCCGCACTAAATGGCCATGTTGATGGCACCTTTGACATTTGAAGGGGATCCCTTCATAGTCCAAAGTTTGATAGTGTGACAATCCAAGATAATTAATTTCCAATAGAGACCTTCACATGGGTCCAATTTTACTAGAATTCAGGCAAGAGACTTCTTTCCTGTGGATAGGAAGGACATGCATGCTTCCAAAAATTCCCCCAATTTATTCACAATCACCCGAAAAGCATCTATTGACTAGTATTGTAATGGTAACCTTGGAAACCTAACCCAAATTGGATTGGAATTGATCCTTTCTTGACTAGCATGGAACAAAGGCATCCAACCTTTTAGCATAGTCGGTGTGGATTCAATGTTCTAATTTCTCCTTGAAACCTAGGAAGTTGCTTATGTCGAGATAAAATGAAACATAAACCATCCTCAAGCAAGGGAATTTACCATAGTAAGTTCTTCCAAAATATTTCCCCATTCTCTGATAACCCAATACTGCAGGAAAATAACTAAAAATCTCCTCCCCCTTCCTCAACCCACCACAACCAATTATGCCATTTGCACCACCTTAGGTAATTAAGCGTCCTCCCCAAGAGCCAATCTAAGGTTTTCATGCTTAATCTTCATACGTCGGCCCTTTTTTCTCTTGATTTCTAAAAAAATGTGCCCATCTGATTTTTTTGAGGATCCTTGGGCTTCTATCAAAGTCTCCTCATCAAGGATTTTGTCTTGGGGGCCCCTTTTCACATTGACTGGTATCAACATAGTTGGTTCATCGCTTCTACGGTTTCCACCCAAAAAACCAAGATAAAAACTTTTCAAAGATATATCCTCTAGTGGATATCCAAATTCACTAGATTCGTAGGGCATAGAGCCCCTCGCCATGCCCCGAAAGAACTCACTGTGAAGTTTCTCAAGCCCTTATGGGAGAATAACCCCTAGCTAACTTCTCCCATAGATTCCCTGGTCTATCTTCCAAACCTGGACACACGCCCACTTCCGAGAGCAATGAAGAAACAAAATCTTGTTCTTTATCAGCACAAGGAATTGTATCCATCATCGTAGGCTTGGTGAAAACTGCTAGCTCCATTGATGCCCTCGTGCATGCATAGAAGTAAAGGGACGTCCAGCCAATTCCAAACACCTGGATAGTGACCAAGGCTAGTGATGTATTGACAACTACCCCCTCAACCTGGCATCCATCTAACTTTGATAAAATGACATTTGTTATGAACAAAATAATTCATAAAATATTACTTAAATAATTAATTATTAATTATTAGTTATGAAAGGTTAAAAGGGTCAAATGACATGACCATTCACCTTCGTGGCCATTCAATGCCTTTATAGGAAACTGGCACAAAGGCAATGTGCCATCATTCATTCTATCAACTTATCAATATATATTACATATTACATATTATACATTTGTGCATTCTACATTGTAAGTACAAACAAGCTACACATGTTTGTTGCTACAGTGGTATCAGAGCATTTAGTTCTGACTAAATGTTCCATTCTTCATCTATTAAAGTTTAAGTTCAAAAATCATGGGAACATATTCCCAAGATTATGACAATACAACAAGATGAGAACTATTACTGGAAATGAAAGAAATACTTGTAAAATCAATAAAGCTTCTTGAAACATTTGATTCAGCAACTGAAGATGTAAAAGTTATAGTTAAGGCCGCATACGAGGAGATGAAGTGCAAAAACACTCTTTTAGTTAGATTCAATTAAAAGCGATGAAGAAAATGAAGTATGTGATCAATACCAAAAAGATGCAGGAGTTATAGATAAGATTGAATCTAAGGACAATATTGAATTATTCAACCTACCAACATTCGATGATTGAATGTCGTTATTGATCCTTTACCCCCCATTGATACCCATAACATAAACGATGCATCAATGTATGAAGAGATTGGTTTAGGGGTGAACTACACTTTGGAGTTTCATGATGTTTGTGAACAAAGTCGAATATCAACATTGTCAAGTGTTTAATGAGAGGACTCTGTATGTTATTCAACGGGATTTTTCCAAAACGTTAAAATAATGAATTTTTATGTAGTATTTTAAGAGAAGACCAAGAAAATCTTATGTCATTCTTGTCATCGAATATTGCTACAAATATTGATGATGAAAACCGCCCCCAACACCAAGAAAATCTATCACCCATTACCTACTTCAACCCTCCAAGTCTCTAAGAGGTGGGAAAGACCAGGAAGTTGCCACTATTTAGGAAGAAATTCGATGCCATTCTTATCGAATATATATTTGAATACATATACAAAATTTCTAAGGTGCATATACTAGATTTTCATGCCCATTCAGATGTTCTGCAAAGTCAATATTTTTTCAACCCTACATTTCTGGTTGCATGCATAGTCGCCAACAAGAATGAAGATCTGGTCGGAATATTAGAGTTTCCAGAAGATGAGGCAGACGAACAGTGGAAACAATATGTGGGAAACAGAGATGCTCTCTTCTTTGACGATTTGATACCTTCCACAGATTTTGGAAAATGGTTTGGTGAGACAGTGCCCTCTCTTGAAAACCTAATGTTACAATTTCCTGCTATTCTCGAGAACCATTATAAGGAAAATCACATTGATTATAGGGTTTATGAAGGAAGCAATTCAAAAGAGAAGCATTTGGGAGAAGGGAATGAAAGTTCGTATGTGGACAATAGTCTTAGTTTTCTATATTCACAATGCCCGAGAATTGTGGAGGTCGATATCTTAAAGCCTCTCCTCGGCAAAGGGGGGTTCGAGATATCTCATATCTCCTCCTTATGGGAGGGCTATATCATTCAAAAGAACACTGAATTCCAGAAAATTAAATATGACGTGATACCTCTAGATGAAGCGGTGAAAAATAAGCATAGGAAAGACTCTCCAAATTGTGAGGCAATGGTTCGTATTGTGAGACGATGTTGCAACTGGAAAATTAATTATTAAAACGAATGTAATATTCCAGGTTCAAAATATTGTCGCATACTCTACTGGAGATAGATTTTGATACAAATGGATGTGATGTATTAAAAATTATCAATTAGGGGAATTTCGAGGTCTAAAAAGGGCCTCCTAAGGAAATTATAAAATAATAGTAGAAATAATAAAATAAAATTAGATTACAACATCAAATTTTAGAGGGAAAAAAAGAAAAAATTGTTTTTTCAACTCGTATTTTTAACTTATCTCCCTATGTGTTTACTCAAATTTCAAGCGGCAACACTCGTTGAATGCAAAATTTGATTCCTCATCCAAGGAGTACCCATGTTCCATACTTTTGATATACATAAAAAATGTGATTGCAATCACATTTTTTTCATGTAGTAGGGTCCATCGAAAGTATGCAACATGGGTACTCCTTGGATAAGAAATTAAATTTTTCATCCAACAAGTACTCCCACTCGAAATTTAAGTAAAACCTTAAGGAGATAACTTGAAAATACTAGTTGAAAAAATAGATTTATTATTTTATTATATTTTAATCTTTTTACTTTTCTACTCCAAAAATGGTGAATCATCCCCCATGGTTGACATCATCATCTTGAATCCTATTGGTTCTTATCAATTTTATTTTGTTTGTACAATTTTCTTAGGAGGGCCATTTTAGACCTCAAAATTCCCCTAATGAATACTTAGGTATAATAAAATTTAGGTTAGTAAAAAAAATAGCATATTATAAAAATTAGAATTATTAGAATAATATATATATATATATATAGCCCCAAGGGTTAGCTTAGTTGGTCAAGTTCTCGTTTTTAAATACCTCGCTAGTTAGGAGGTCACGGGGTCAAATTTCCTTGACGCATATATATATATTCCCTGATTCCAAAGATAGTATCACTGATGAATTACACATGTTAAAGTGTCATACACAACAACAAATGAATTGTTTTCATCATGCTTTGAGAACAAAGCATCTCTGAGAGGGTGGTAATTCATAAAATATTAGTTAAATAAATAAGAATGAAATAATTAATTATTAATCATTAGATATGAAAGGTTAAAAGGGTCAAATAACATGACCATTCACCTTCGTGGCCAATCAATGCCTATATAGGCAACCATCATGAAGACAATGTACCATCATTCATTCTATCCACTTATCAATATATATTACTTATTATACATTTGTGTATTCTACATTGTAAGTACAAACAAGCTACATGTGTTTGTTGCTCCAACATTTATACCCCTATCTTGCACAAAACGCAACTGAGTTGGAGGGTCGACCCATATCTCAACGGCTTCATAGAGGTTGGAAGACAAGGTCTTCCATCTAACCCCCGCATATAAGCCTCGTCGACTACCGACAATAGAACTCGAAGAAAACTTCCCCTCAAAACCATCTTTTAGTCTAGTCACCTCACATACATGTTCCATATATTTATGTAATCTTGACAATTATTTATGTTTTTAGTACTTAATTTCTTTATACATTTATATAATAGAACTCGAAGGAAAGTGCCCCTCAAAACCATCTTTCAGTCTAGTCACCTCACATACATGTTCCATATATTCATATAATCTTCACAATTATTTAGGTTTTTATTACTTAATTTCTTTATACATTTATATTTATGTAATTGTCTCGTGCAATTAGTTCAAATTAATGACACTTATTATTTTTTAATACATTTATATTTATGCAACTTCATTAATGCTTTATATTAACATAACTTTTACAAAAGTTTAAAATATTTTTAACAGATACCAAAATCAATAATATCAAAATTAAAATTTATTATGCTTTATATTAACATAACTTTTACAAAAGTTTAAAATATTTTTAATAAGTACCAAAATCAATAATATCAAAATTAAAATTTATTATGCTTTATATTAACATAACTTTTACAAAAGTTTAAAAATATTAAAATATTTTAACAAGTACCAAAATTAATAATATCAAAATTAAAATTTAACATATTTAACATTTTTAATATAATGTCTACTCTATTTAAAAATTAATCTAATTATTATTATTATTATGTATAAACATAATATAAACTTAAAATATAAAGAGGTTTAGAAACACTCAAAAAAAAGGTATGATAAATAAATAAAAATATAAATAAACATGTTTTATACCTACTCCAAAAGTATGGTGAATAAATAAAATTATAAATAACGAGAAATATGATAAATAAATAAAATCTTTTTTTATATTTATTTAGGTGAATCCTATGGACAGAATACCATTTTTAATACCATGGGATAAATGTCATGGGCCAAATACCATATTTATAAAGGATGTATGGTAAATAAATAATATAAAAGAAGTATAAAGAAAAATGGTAAAAAAATAAAAATATATCAAATGGGATTATAAATTAACATCTAATTATATACCAAGCCTATGGGTCAAATACCATGGTAAATAAAAGAGGTATGGTGAATAAATAAAAATATAAATAAATTAGAGGTATGGTAAATAAATAAAAACCACTTTTTATATTTACTCCATAATCCACTTTATATTTACGAACACTCAAAAAAGAGGTTTTATTTAAGTGAAGCCTATCCCCCAAATACCATGGGCCAAATTATTATTAATGCCATGCAAAAAAAGCATTTAACCCTAACATTAATATTAAAGTATTATTATTATCATAAAATCTAATATTCATATTAATATATAATAATATTATTATTATTAAATTTAATAACTTTGGATTAGTACAATATTAAATTTGTTATATTATAATATATATTAATATATCATGATATATATTAACTCTAGATATATATGGGAGGAAAAATCAAAAACATAGAATGATAGAGGTGGAGTGACAAGGGAGAGATGGAAATAAACTGAAGGAAAGCGGAGAGGAGGAATTAGGAGAGAGAGGGGGAGAGAGGAGTGAGAGAGAGAGAGAGAGAAGGGTTAGAAATGGAGAGGGAGACACAAAAATGGAGGGGGCAGAGAGAGGAGAGAGGGAGGGAGATAGTGAGAGGATGAGAGGGAAGAGAGAGAGAGAGAGAGAGAGGTAGGAGAGAAAGGGATAGATAGGAAGGACAAGAAAGAGGAGGAGAGAGGGAGGGATAGAGAGATGGAGTTGGAGGGGGAGAGAGGGATGGAAGAACAAAGACATAGAGAGTGAGAAGTGGAGAGAGAGAGGGAATGACAAGGGAGAGATGGAGAGTGTGTGTGTATGTTTAGGGGTGAGATAAAGAGACAAAGAAGGAGAGATGGAGATAAGGGGAGAGGAGAGAGAGAACGAGAGAGGGAGGGATATAGTAACATAGTTGGAGAGTTGGAGAGAGAGAGAGGTATAGGGGAAGAGAGACGATTGGAGGGCAGAGAGAGAGAGAGAGAGTGTGTGTGTGTGTGTGTGTGTGTGTGATGGGGGAAGAGAGAGGAAGGTAGGAGAGAAAATGGAGAGAGGGGAAGGATGAGAGAGAGAAGGAGATTTATGGGGGAAGAGAGAGGATTGGAGGGCAGAGAGAGAGAGAGAGAGAGAGTGTGTGTGTGTGTGATGGGAGAAGAGAGAGGGAGGTAGGATAGAAAGGGAGAGAGAGAGGACTTGAGAGAGGAGGAGAGAGGGAGGGATAGAGAGATGGTGCTGGAGGGGGAGAGAGGGAGGGAAGAAAAAAGACATAGAGAGTGAGAAGTGGAGAGAGAGAGGGAGCGACAAGAGAGAGTGTGTGTATGTTTGGGGGTGAGATAAAGAGATAAAGGAGATATCTAGAGAAGGGGTGAGAGAAGGAGAGATGGAGGGATATAGTAACAAAGTTGGAGGTTGAGAGAGAGGTTGGAGAGAAAGGGAGAGAGAGGAAGAGAGGATGTGAGAGAGTGGAGAGAGGGAGGGAAAGAAAGATGAAGTTGGAGGGGGGGGTGAGGAGAGGGAAGTAAGAAGAAAGACATAGAGAGAGAAAGGTGGAGATAGAGATGGAGTGATAAGGAATATGGAGAGAGGGGGAGAGAGGACAGCAGGAGGAAAGAGAGAGAAGGGGGAGAGAGAGAGAGAGAGGGAGAGAAGGGGAAGGAAGAGAGAGAGAGAGGGAGAGGAGGAGGGAGGGATAGATGGATAGCTTGGAGAAAGAGAGTGTATGTTTTGGGGCTGATATAGAGAAAAGGGGAGATAGAAATATTGATGGAAGGTAAAAAGAGGGAAGGAGAGATGGAGAGAGGGATGGAGGGACAGAATAATTGATAGATAAGGAGTGAGAAAGCGTGTGTGTTTTTGGGATGAGATAGAGAGACAAAGAAGGAGAGATGGAAGGAGATATAGATATAAATAGAGGGGGAGAGAGGGAAGAAGATTTCTTGCACTAGATGCAATGATTTCAATGTAGATAGCGATTTCTAATCCCATTTGATTGCTTGCACTAGATGCATTGATTTTAATGTAGAGGTTTATTTCTAATGATATTTGATTGTTTGCACTAGATGCATTGTTTTCAATGTACATGACTTTTAATCCTATTTGATTGCTTGCACTAAATGCATATATTTCAGTGTAGATGGTGATTTCCAATCTTATTTGATTGCTTGCACTAGATGCATTGATTTCAATGTAGATGTTGATTTCTAATTATATGTGATTGCTTGCACTAAATGCATCGACTTTAGTGTCGATGGTGGTTTTTAATCATATTTGATTGCTTGCATTGAATGGATTGATTTGAGTGTAGATGTTGGTTTCTAATCCTATTTTCTTACTTGCACTAGATGCATTGATTTGAGTGTAGATGTTGATTTCTAATCCTATTTGATTGTTTGCATTAGATGCATTGATTTCAGCGTAGAAGTTATTTTATAATATTATTTGATTGTTTGCATTATATGCATTGATTTAAGTGTAGATGTTGATTTCTGATTTGATATAACTGGATGTATGATGGTAAATTAATTCTAAGGTGATTGGATTAACAATGTGCATTGATTTCAATGTAAGCACAAAAAAATATTGGCAATATACATTGATTTTTGTGTTATAGTAATTCAACCTATTAATATTGGAGAGCAAAAGAGACAAAGTATTATATTTACTACAACAACTCGAGCTAAAGATTTAAATGGTTTACGATTTCAACTATCATTTTCATATAATCAATATGAAAATATGACAAAACTAACAAGGGTAGAAGAAAATAGTTTGAGATTGATCACAATGAAGACTATTTGTAATTGACTACATTCTTGTTATTCACATTTTATCATTCAACACTATCACATTGTCACTTTGCATTCATAAATTTTATTTCATCATTAAAATTATTAACAATATTTTTCATCTCAACGTGCCCACTGGATTTGGTTCAACAGTGAAGAGTGTGTTGTTAAGACACTCTTGATGAAAAGGTCACCGATTCCAATCCCCCCGTGGGCACAAAATCCAGCCATGATAAGGGTTGGTGTGGTCGAGGCCAAGTGCAATCCCCGGGTGATTTTGACAGCTTAGATGCCTCTCAGTCGCAGTTTCTCAGACCATAGGGTTGGCATGATGTCATCTCAGGACCCACACTACCAAACAAACAAAACAAAACAAAAATTATCATATCAACAAACTGAGATAACTAAACAAATTTAAAATTAAAATGACCAGATTAATCTGAGACATATTTAGCATATTTAAAATGATTATATTAATATTAGATGTATTTACATATTATTGATAAAATTAATCATATCTTCAATAGGTTTGGCATGATGTCATCTCAAGACCCACACTACCAAGCAAACAAAACAAAACAAAAATTACCATCTCAACAAACTCAGATAACTAAACAAATTTAAAATTAAAATGACCAGATTAATCTCAGACATATTTAGCATATTTAAAATGATTATATTAATATTACATGTATTTACATATTATTGATAAAATTAATCATATCTTCAATAGATTTTCCTTAGCGACACACAAATAAAACCAACCTAGTTCCATCTTAACTTTTGATCTATCAAGGGCAGAGAGATGCAAACATTTCCTCAAGTTTTGCACCTCCAAAGAATTGATCCGTCATAAATTGGAAGTTTAAAATATATCTAAATTGGTTATATAATTAATTGAATTTAAATAAAGAGAATCTAATTATTTCTCCCTATTATTTAAAATAATCTCAATTAACAAGTACTATAATGTATAAAATCTTTAGGTGAAAATCACATTCAAGCAGATTTTGTGATTTTCACCTAAAAATTTCTACACATTTCATGGATCACAAAAGCCAAATTCCTAAAATACTATAATATTAAAATTAATTAATTAATAATATAAACATATATTTAATATATTTCAATAAATAATATTATCATATAAATATATAATAATATAAATCCCTTAATTATCTAGAGTGACAAGACTATCTCATATATCTTTTCCAATATGAAAGGACTGCCCTAAAGGTTCCTTCCTCATGGATGTGCTACTTTGTATTACCTATGCTAATGAAAAATGGAGTATCACAAGCTAAGTGTCTTAAGAATGACAAGACTATCTCATATATCTTTTCCAACATGAAAGGACTACCCTAAAAGTTCCTTACTCATAAATGTGCTACTTTGTATTACCCATGCTAATGAAAAATGGAGTATCACAAGCTAAGTGTCTTATAACATAGTGGTACATATAAAACTTGCCAAGCATTATCATGAGCTACTTTGTATTACCCATGCTAATGAAAAATGAGTGTCTTACAACATAGTGGTACATATAAAACTTGCCAAGCATGATAATCATGCTTACATTGAAGATGATGTTCATGTTAGAATAATAATAAAATAGGTTTGAAATTAATTATATATTATTATTATTTTAATTTAATAAATTTATAATATAAAATAGGTTTGAAATTAATTATATATTATTATTATTTTAATTTAATAAATTTATAATATTTTTACTATTTTAATTTAAAATTTTATTTATTTAAATCTAAAAAGATCATAATTAATGATATCAAAATATTTAATTATTATTATAATTTATTAAGAAATATTTCTAAATAATTTATTATAATGATTATTGTTATTATTATTTATTAAGAAATATTTTTAATTTATTATAGTTTTAGAAACTTATAGTTATTAACAATCACAACTTTTGTTAAGGAACATTGTAATCATGGTTACAAAGTTGAAAGTGATTAGATTAATTTTTTAATATAAGAAATAAGATTTAATGTTGTTTTAATTTTTTTATTTTTTTATTTAATTTTAAAATGATATATTATTTGAATGTAATTCCAGTAATTGAAAAAAATAGTGTTATTCTCCTTAAATTTAATTTATGCATTTTCTATCAAAATAGTCCAATAATCTATTGAAAATAGAAACAAGTATATTTCTCAAAATAATTTTTTCTTAAAAAGATATAAAATTGCTGTGTATTAAAAATAAAATTAAAAATATTTTTTAATAATTAATTATTTTTTATTTGTGCTTAAGATCTTTTTGTGAAAATCACATCAAAAAAGATTTGGTCAACGCTTTTCGAACCAGCCAGATTATTCAAAGTTCAGAAATACTTCAAAATAATAAAACTGTTATATATATATATATATATATGGAAAAGGAAAAGGCTGATACCGTTAATCATATCAATAATCTATGTCTGATAATATCTGTCTAAGGAGAAAGGCTGATATTCATGAGATATAAACAGCGCAAGGGGCCTTTATATGGTGAAATGTACTTTGAATAATCTTTGACCTTTCGGTTCAAAAGTGCCCTTAGTAAAGTAGCGAAAGTTGCTTCCCACCAACTCCAAACTGATTCTGGGACCTTGATTTGCTTTTTATTTTTGTTTACAATTTAACATTTTGTCAGGTACATTTTAAGATTTCAATTTAATATTACACTATATTGAATATAGTATTCATCTTAATTTTTCCGCTCTTTAATTTTAAAACGTGTGCATATATGTATCGCAATTAAAGTATTCATGCAAAATTGTTGAGAACGTCATTAAAGTTTTCCCCTGAAAGTATAATTTATGTATGGCCAGGCCCTGCTTTACTCTCAGGTAAACCGTGGTCTGTCATAAAATTTCTACCATGGCCATACTCTTATCTTGGCCCTGCTTTACTTTCAGGTCAACCGTGGTCTGTCATAGAATTTCTAGCATGGCCATACGCTTATCTTGGCCCTGCTTTACTCTCAGGTCAACTGTGGTCTGTCAGAATTTCTACCATGGCCATACTCTTATCTTGCCCCTGCTGGACTCTAAGGTCAACCGTGGCCTGTCATAGAATTTCGGTCATATGTTGAATTTTTCTGCTGAACTTATGATAATTGCTGAATTTCAAATATTTTTGGAATTGGTAGATTTTTTAAGATTATGATCAATTTTGGCTGAAATTTTTGAAAATCTGAGTTATATTTTAGGTTTTTGAATGTTCAGAGACTTTTAATAATACTGAATCAATTTCCATCATTTTGATTTTTTAAATTCTTTTTGCTATATTCCCAAAAAAAAAAAAAGCTACTGTCATAACTATTATATAACTTCCGTAAACAACACTTTCCTCTTCACAATCAAATTCCAAAATATTCTCGAAATCGTAATCAACTTCAAAATACTGAATTTCCAATATATCTTTGCTTTTTTATTCTCTTTTCCAAAATTACATTGTAAGAGAAGCACTTCTCAGTTCTCACCGTTGCTAGAGTGGATATCAAGGAAAGAAAAGAGAACTGACCCGACCTGCCAAACTTGGACTTTATCTTTCGCTTTTAGCTTTCACATTTTCCAGATGTATCCGACCAAGTGAAACAGCTCAGAGAAATTTTGAGTAAAGCAGGTGAATGAATCTGTTTTCCTCTCCACTATCAGATGCACATAATTGCGTGTGGGCAGGTCTATCGATGCCATGCAGCAGAGTGATCATGGCGCAGCAAGCCAGACAAACTGGGGTATGCAAAGCTGCAAAAAGTGTCTGGATTCCAACATTAACACAAGACATTTAGGTATATAAAAACATCAACAGCTGAAGTACCCTACACATTCATTATCTTCTTGACCATCCCTTCATAGATATCTCAGAGTTATCTCAATCTGTATGTTTTTCTGTTGATAACTAGTGTCTTTTGATCTAGATTTCATGCTTGAGTGGCTTGTTCCTGTACAAGGCTCTTATACAAGGAAAATTATTTGATTTTTTTTTTATGCAGAATGGAGGACGGAGAGGATGTCCAGGCGATCGTCTGTGACAATGGATCCGGGTCGGTGAAGGTAAATTAATGCGGTCATTTCTTTAGCAGAGTAAATTTTCAAGTCATCTTTATGTCCAAAAGAAATTGACCTCATTCATGTTTGTCCGATTTTGATGCAAATTCAGCTAAGTTCATGGGTATAAGTATTGCACAATTAAAGGGAATGGAGTTTTCTTATCCCTTTGTTTACAGATTTTAAAACCTAAATATGAACAAATGTGATAGGATAATGGATATTGGCTAATCGATGGACTTGGTGATGGGATATTGGATATTTGTTAGACCATGGATTTATTGGGTTTAAAGATTAAGAGTATTTATTTTTTTATAAGAAGTTTTATAGATTTAAATTTAGAGGGACAGAGTAGGTATATATTTTAATAAAAAAATAGAATGGAGCTAAATAACATATAAATAGAAGTGACAGGATATTAGCTATTGGTTAACTGATGGATTTAATATGATTTTGAATTTTGAGTTTTTGTTAAGTGATGGATTTATTAGATTTTATATTTTAATGGTTAAGAACATGTATTTTTTAATAAAACAGTTTTATATGTTTAAATTTAAAAAACTACTAATTTATTAACTTAAATAGGTGGAATTTCTTTATATCTGTGAGGGACTTTACCTTATGAAAAGAAGGGAAAAAATGAGCCTAAATAGTAGTATTGAAACTTTGAAAATCTTTGGAGGTGAATTCCTGGTATTTTTGGGAGGAAATTTTAGATCAAATTATCAATGTGTAAGAGATTTTGAGGAGAATGATCTCTGTTTTTGTATTTTCTTTTAAGTAATAAAAAGAGAGTTTTTTTTCTAAAAAAATCAAATTTAGAGAGATGGATTATGTATACTTTAGTAGATTTTAATTTTAATAGTCAAATAGATGCATTGACAGGAATCTCTTGTCCTATGAAGAATTTAACTTTAGCAGTCAAATAGTTGGGCAGAAAGAGATTTCTTGTTCCCATAAACAAAGAATCTCATAGGATTGTAGCAGTTAAATAGCTTGGCAAGGAGTTGTCTACCTAAGCAACACAATAGTCCGGAAGGTAGTTTTTCGCTGGAATCCAGTAAAAAAAATTCAAGAAATAAGGTAGTTGGAGTGTTTGAATTGCATTTTTATGGTGGAAATAGATTCAGTACCATCAAAAACCCCTAAAACACTCAAAATACTGAATTTTAACGATTATAATCTAGATTTTCAAAAATCTTTGCAACAAATTGATATCTACAAATTGATATCTACCCTGAACCTTAAAATTAAATAATTAAATTATTATTATTAAGATGATATATTGTCTAACCAATGGACCTTGACCTTGTGATTACAGGCGGGAATGGCCGGAGATGATGCCCCCAAGGCAGTTTTTCCAAGCATCGTGGGAAGGGCGAGGCACGCCGGGACCATGGTGGGGATGGGACAGAAGGAGGTATATGTTGGAGACGAGGCACAGTCGAAGCGAGGTGTTTTAAGCCTCAAGTACCCAATACAGCACGGTGTGGTCTCCAACTGGGACGACATGGAGAAGCTCTGGCAATATACTTTCAACAACGAGCTCCGGGTGGCTCCAGAGGATCATCCGGTCCTTCTGACGGAGCCCCCTCTGAATCCTAAGGCCAACAGAGAAAAGATGACGGAGATTATGTTCGAGGCCTTCAATGTCCCTGCCACTTACATCGCCATTCAGGCCGTTCTCTCCCTCTACGCCAGCGGGCGAACCACGGGCATCGTCCTGGACTCGGGTGACGGGGTGTCCCACGTTGTGCCCATCTACGAAGGGTACGTTTTGATTTTTTTTGGTTTAGCAACCAGGGGATTAGGGTTTTGTTTTTTTTGTTTAGCAACCAGGGGATTAGGGTTGCAGGGTATTAGGGCTTTGTTTTTTTTGTTTAGCAACCAGGGGATTAGGGTTGCAGGGGATTCAACTGTTAAATATAATTTTGATGGACATGAGAGAATTGAACCCGTACCTCAGATACGCCCTTGCCCATGCGATCTGGAGGCTGGATTTAGGCGGGCGCGACCTGTCGGAAGCATTGGCCAAGATCCTGACGGAGAGCGGCTACAACTTCAAGACGAGCGCGGAAATGGAAATTGTGAGGGACATCAAAGAAAAGCTCGGCTACGTTGCCCTGGACTTCGAAAAAGATCTGGAAATCGCCAGGGCCGCGCCCGGGTCCCTGGAGAAGACTTACGAATTACCAGACGGGCAGGTCATAGCCATCGGGGCCGAGAGATTCCGATGCGCAGAAGTGTTGTTCCGGCCTTCTCTCATCGGCATGGAAGCGCCTGGTATTCACGAGACTGCTTTCAATTCCATCATGAGGTGTGATGTGGATATCCGAAAGGATCTGTACGGGAATATCGTCATGAGCGGAGGGTCGACCCTGTTTCCAGGGATTGCGGATCGCATGATCAAGGAAGTCACTGCTCTCGCCCCGCCTTCCATGAAGATCAAGGTCGTTGCTCCCCCTGAAAGGAAGTACAGTGTCTGGATTGGTGGCTCCATACTGGCCTCGCTCAGCACCTTTCAGCAGGTATATTATCATTCCAGCATACCAGAGTGAGCCCTTAATGAACTGTGCTCTCATAAAAAAATAAAGTCAATTTCCCTACAGTGATTTCAAATCTGCAATATAAAAAAGCTCTCTTCCGTGTTCCTTGGGTTTAGTAGATGTGGTGGGAAAACTGTTTGTGATTTTTTCCATTTGGGTTTAATTTTGGGATATGTTACTCTGCTGTGATAAGGTTTTAACACAAATATCCTTTTTGGTTTCTTTGTACAGATGTGGATTACGAAGGCCGAGTATGACGACGCAGGCCCATCAATTGTTCACCGAAAGTGCTTCTAGCTCATAATATTAATAAGGGTTTCCTGGTCTTTTGCCCAATTTAAGTGAACTCCATATGCATGTTGAGACACAGATTCTACAAATGGACAACCCAGTTTACAGAGCTTATTGATTTTCAGAAGAAAGTTGCTCGATCTTCAGTGCATTATAACCATAATTATAATTATGGTAATGTGAGGTTGGCAGTATTTTTTTCTATACAAATAAAAATAAAAATGAAAATACACATTATTTTTTTGGTTGATTTAATTTATGGGAATTGAACATTGAATCTCTTATTTTATAATGATTATAAAATAAGACAATTACTAATTGAATGACACTTTGTAATCAAATTAATCAAAATACTGATTATTTTTATAAATATATTTATATTTTGTTATTAAAATATATATTTCATTTTTATTATATATATATATATTATTAAAAAAAAAAAACTTGAAATAATTTATATTTTTAAATTAAAATATTTTAAAATTTACAAAAATTGAAATGAAATTAATTGTGATTTTGTAACCTTGTTTAAAAAAAAATGAAATTAATCACCATTTTATAACATTCTTAAAAAAAAAAATATTGGAACATAATTGAAAAATGATAATTATTTTATAATATTATCTTTTAGTTAAAATTGGTATATCTTAATGAAACCTTCTATTAATATTTAAGTTTATATTAGATTTGTATGTATTTGAATGTAAACGTGTGGAATTCCCAAAAGGCCTACATGGGGAACCCTTAAAAACAAATGACCCATCAATTATGATGAAGATGTAATAAGGGGAAAAGGAGGAAAGGACATGTCTTGAAGATGTAAGAGGGGATAAGGAGGAAAGGATTGACCATGTAACATGGATAAAAAGAAGAAAGGACATGTTTTTGTGAAAAAAAATATTACTTTTGAGTTATTGGAACCTAATGGATGTTGTTTTATATGTGTGTGTGTGTGTGTGTGTGGTGTTTTGGCAATGTTCGTTGTAACATGGATGAAAAGAAGAAAGTACATGTTTTTGTTAAAAAATAATATTATTTTTGCATTATTGGAACCTAATGGATGTTGTTAGATGTTGTTATGTATGTGTGTGTGTGTGTATGTGTGTGTGGTGTTTTGGCAATGTTCGCTTAACTATATAATATATTCTTGTTTTTTTATGAGGTTAGAAAAACATTCATTTATGGTGTGTGTAGTAGTTGTGGTATGTAAATATTTCTAAATTGATTATGGTCTTGAATGAGATTGAATATCTAGACGTATGTCATCTCTGACCTATGTCAGAAAAATCATTGAGTAGAAAAGAAACTCGATCCTTTAAGAAAATTTTGTTGAAATTTACAACAAGAAACAGCGAAATTGGCATCCAAAAACAACATCCAGAAAATGGCACTCATAAATGGCTACCATGTGAGGCTTTTGATTTAATTATTCCTTAATTAAATTGAAGAAATATGTTTCAAATTTATTTATCTCTTAAATAAATTGGACAATAAATTGTAATCTTATCTCGTAATCACTTGTGATAGTTAATTGAGTGTGGAGCAAGCGAGAGTTGCGTTGCGCTGCGAAGCCCAAGCCCTAGCCACTCTACGCATTGTTGACAGGCCTTCGCCCTCATGGCCTCCGCGGCGCCAGATTTGGGAACGCCTCCTTCTACCGTTGGCTCCTCTCCTTCGAATCACGCTCAGCTTGATGCATCTGTGGCTGCTTTCGCCACTTTGATTGACTCTCTGGGACCACAACGAGCCAGACCGGCGATTTCTAAGTTTGTTAGGAAACTGGACTCCATCCCTGAGATCTCCTTGCCGCCTGCTCTGCCAAGGAAAGTTGCGATCTCTCTTGCTGAGAAAGGCCCGGTTGGCCAGTTCACTGGTCTTTGGCCTTCCCCCAAAACCGTTGGTTGAAAGAAATTGGGCCCAGTTCACTCAAGGAAAAATCTCCATATGCTTCTGTGGAAGGGGTTTCTACTCCTTCCACTTTGAAACTAAGAGTGATCAAGATCTCATTTTTTGAAGTGGCCCATACTTCATGGACACTAGAGGACTATATTTAAACCGCTGGAAACCGCTGGACCCCTGACTCTGATCCGAAACTGGACGTCCCAAATGTTGTTCCAGTGTGGGTTAGGTTGCCACACGTCCCTCTACACTGTTGGGGAGATGAATCGGTGTGTGCAATAGGAAACGCAGTAGGATAATATATTGACAGAAGCGAGCGAAAAGACAACATGTAGGCCTGCGCAAGGATCTGCGTTGAAGTGGATCTTGGAAGAGGACTCCCATAAGCCATCAAGCTCAAGGTCGATAACTGGACACACATACAGCAGCTGGCCTATGAGCAAATCCCTTTCAAATGCAAGGTATGTCATGAGGATGGTCATTTTGCAAATAGGTGCAGTAAAAAAGAAAAAAACGAAAAATTTGTAGAAGAAAACCAGGATCCAAAATGGGAACAAGTAAAAAAAAAAAAAGTTGCCTCAAAATCTCAGCCTGCTCCTCCACCTCCTCCCCCGCCTGGTCCCCCCTCTCCGACCTCCAGACCCTCTTCTCAACCCTCCTCCTCTATTCTTGAATCCTCCCCTTTCTTGGGGTCCAACCCTTTTGACATCCTTTCCAAAGCTCTCATCCCTTATGAACCTCCTATCTCCCCCAACCCCATCCCTTTGACCTCTCATTCCCCCCCACCTCCGGGCTCTCATCCCCCCCTCCCTCAAGGTTTCTTGTCCCAACAAGAGGATCCTCGCTCCAGTCCCCTCCCCCACACCTTGGATCGAGTCCTCACTCAAAATCAATCAAAAGAAACTTTGCTCCTTAAGGAAAATACAAATAAAGTTGGAAGGAAATCTAATCGGAAAATAAGGGATGAGGCAGCAGTCAAAGACCTTTCCTTAGGAACGCAGCAGGCACTGGAAAGCTTCCTTGAAAAAGGCCCAAAGAATAAATGAAAAGTACAGCAGGCCCACAAAAGGAAGGGTCCCTCAGCCACCACCAACAGTGAATAATGATAGTTGTCTCTTGGAACTGTAGAGGGTTGGGTCATCCCTCCAAAGTAAACTCCTTAAAAGACCTCATAAAAAATGAAAAACCAGACATCCTCTTAATCCAAGAGACAAAAATTACAAGTCAAGAGATGGACAACATAATAGAAAAATCAAAAAATTATGAAGGGCAAGCAATTTCAGCAAATGAAGCCTCGGGAGGAATTTGTACTATATGGAAAAAGGAAAATGGCACATGCATCACGCAACAAAAAAAGAATACTAGATAAACACAGTTCTAGAAAATGCAGAAAATGGGGGAAAAACCAGCATTTACAACATATATTCCCCAACTAATTACAGGGACAAAAAAACATGATGGCAGACTTTAAAAGAAAATACAATGGAGGATCATGAAGAAAATATCATTGTAGGAGGAGACCTCAACCTTATTCTCAAGGTGGAGGAAAATAGAGGGGGCACCTTTCAGCCTGACCCAAACAGAGAGACTTTAGAGGAAATCATGGAACAATGCAACCTTTTGGATATCCCTCCAAAAAATGGAAAATACACATGGGACAACAAAATAATAGGGAAGGCAAATATCAAAGAAAGGTTGGACAGGATTCTGCCCTGGGACAGAATGGTGGCCAACCATAGCAGAGTATCTTCAAGGATCATCCCATCAGCAGCTTCAGACCACAAACATGTTCTAATTGAACTTGGAATGGCTGAAAATTACTGTTATAAAAATAATTCATAACAAATATAATAATTAAATATTCAATTAAGGATTATGTAAGTAGTCATTAAGTTAGTGAAAGAGCATGTCTAAGAGACATGCCTAGTCATGAAAGGTCACCTGCGTAGGTATATAAGCAGGGCCTCATTGTAACATTTTATCATCTATTTTATCTCATTCATCACACTTTCTAATATAATATTTGTATCTTCAATGGATATCTTTGTATTCCAAGTTTTCTGGAGTATTTAACTTGAGAAGGAACTTTGTTCGCTTCATTTGGTATCAAAGAAGTCGATCTTCTGGCCGCTCGTCGCTGCACAGAGCTACGCTCCTTGATCTAGGCCCTTGGCCATTGAAATTCGTCAATGTTGTTGTCGTCATAGTTGAAGCATTTCGCTACAATCTAGAGTTTATCCATCGTTGATTTCGTCAGAGGCCTTTGGTCACTAAAATTAAAAGAAGAGGAAAACAAACAAACAAAAAGTTAGAAAAAAAAAAAAAAAAAAAAAAATATATATATATATATATATATATATATATAAGTAAAAAACAAAAAACAAAAAAGAATTTAAGAAAAAAAGAGATATATATAAAGAAATACATATACGTACATACCAAGACAATTTAAAATTAAAAAGGAAAAAGAAATAAGGAAGAGTAGGTAAGGTTATTTTGATTATTCTTTCCGTGGTTTACAAGCTCGTGGTTTTGAAAGCCCATGGTAATTGCCCATGGTATTTGCAAGGTAAAATAAGAAGTAAAGGAATAAAAAATCTTTGTTTGAATGGTAAGTTTACTTTTACATGGAGAACATTAACTTAGTCAAATACACATATGTGGACATATATTTTATAGGTGAATATATGTGAATAGCCATGTTTCACTAGGGTTGTAACATTTCAACAAAAAAAAGAGTTAAAAAAAAAAAAATCAATTGTTAAAAGAATATATATATATATATATATATATATATATATATAAATTTAATTAATTAAATTATTAAAAAAAAAAAACAAATTGAAGGAATAATAGCCTCATTAAAAAGAAGAAGAGAAAGTTAGAAAGGGTTACCTTAAAAACCCTAAAAACTCAATTCAACAGACAAAATGAAATCAATCATTGATGAAAAGGAAATTAAATCCAATTCGGAAAGGAAAGAAGGAAGATTTCCTTAAAATTATAGTATTTTAACAAATACAAGATGAAGAAATTATTATCCATAAAACTTTGAGGACAAAGTTTTGAAGGAAGGGCCAATTCATAACAAATAAATAAATAAAAGTTGATATATTAAATTGTGACGAAAGAAAATGAAGAAAACGGTGCGTGATTGAACTGAAGAAAAGTGTCAACTATAAGCTTTGAGGACAAAGCTTTTGAAGGAAGGGGCAATGTTATGAATATAATTCATAACAAATATAACAAATATAATTATTAAATAGTCAATTAAGGATTATGTAAGTAGTCATTAAGTTAGTGAAAGGGCATGTCTAAGAGACATGCCCAGTCATGAAAGGTCACCTGCGTAGGTATATAAGCAAGGCCTCATTGTAACATTTTATCATCTATTTCATCTCATTCATCACACTTTCTAATATAATATGTGTATCCTCAATGGATATATTTGTATTCCAAGTTTTATGGAGTATTTAACTTGAGAAGGAACTTTGTTCACTTCAATTACGGACCCTTTCCTTTCAGAAATAACCAACTTTGGGGTGGCCATGAAGCAGTTAAACAAGAGGTGGAAAAAGTATGGAAACAAAATATCAGCGGCTCACCAACATATATATGGGAATTGAAGCTAAAAGCCACCACAACAAGATTGAAAGAATGGGCAAAGACAAACTACAAGGAACCATACAGAGAGAAAGAGGCCTTGAAGCATGAACTATCAAAAATCCAAGAGGAACTGGAAAACACTGACATCACAGCTAAGAAGCAGGCAAAGGAAAAGAAATCCAATGGAAAATTTAGAGGAATACTAGACAAGAAGAAGAACACATGGAGGCTAAAATCCAGGCAACTTTGGATATAAGCCGGAGACAAGAATACTACCTTCTTTCATAACTCAGCCAAAACAAGAATGATAAAGAACAACATTGAAAAAATAGTGGAAGAAGGAGGGCAAGAAATAAAGGGACAAGAAGATATTAAAAGTGAGGTCTTCCAACACTTCAAAGCCCTCTTAACAGTTGCAGATAGTCAAACAGATCTGGAGGAATTCTTAAAGCACATCCCAAAGTTAATTGATGAGGAAACAAATAATTCCCTCTCCAAAGAAGTCACATAAGAAGAAGTCATAGCAGCTACTTGGGATTTGCATCTGGAAAAGGCACCGATCCCAGATGGATTTCACATTTCATTCTACCGCACCTTCTGGCATCTCATTAAAAGGGACTTAATAAATATGATCATATATTTTATCAGGAAGAAAAAGGGTGGGGGGGTCACTAATTCCACATATCTAGCCCTCATTCCAATAGACCCCCGCCCCTCCACCCTCAACCGATTTAAGCCAATTTCTCTTTCCAATGCCTCTTATAAGATCATCTCTAAAATACTTGCTGGAAGGCTCAAACCTCTTCTTCACTCTGTCATATTAGAAAATCAAGGTGGCTTTGTCCCCAACCGACAGATAGTTGACAACATCATCCTTGTGCAAGAAGCTCTCCACACAAGTCTATCTAGAAATGAAAAAGGATTCATCCTCAAAATGGATATGGCTAATGCATTTGACAGAGTTAACCTCACTTTCCTTGCAGTTGTTTTAAATAGA
The DNA here is from genome assembly GCA_034641835.2 of Pinus albicaulis. Taxonomy (NCBI): domain Eukaryota; kingdom Viridiplantae; phylum Streptophyta; class Pinopsida; order Pinales; family Pinaceae; genus Pinus; species Pinus albicaulis. Next base: position 339,740,768 of record CM076570.1, on the reverse strand, counting down.
TATGGCTTTTCTGAAGATTTCATTAACACAATCAAGACCTGCACAATAGGTCCTTGGATAGCTCCTCTCGTGAATGGCAGACCATGTGACTTCTTCCAAAGCTCAAGGGGCCTTAGGCAGGGTTGCTCCCTGTCCCATTTTCTTTATATCCTTATGGCTAATTCCCTTAGCAGGAAATTGGAACACAACAGAAGAAATGCCACCTTAAAAAGCCTCACTATCAGTAGCGAAACCAAAAGAATAAACCACTCCTTGTTTGTTGATGATACTCTCCTTCTGGGCGGAGCCTCTTGTATAATAGCTAGAAGTTAAAACCATTCTTGACAATTTCATGGATGTCTCGGGAGGTCTACTCAATAAAGGCAAAAGTTGCATTTATAGTTGGAACACCCCCATCAGAACTATTTAGAAGATGTCCCAAATTTTGGAAATTCCATATCAAAACAATTGGAGCCATTTTCAATATCTTGGGCTACCCATCACCAAGAGAAATCTCAAGACAGAAATTTGGAGCAAATATGCTGAGAAGATGAAATTCAAAATCCAAGTATGGGGTATTCTTTGGTTAAATCAAGCTCGACGAATCATCCTCATCAAATCCATTCTTGCAGCCTTGCCTTTATACCAATTTTCTTTAATAACAGCGCCTGCAAGCATCCACAAGCAATTAGAAATTATCATCAGGAGCTTTTTATGGCAAGGTGGAAAAAATGAAACAAAAAAATTTAGCCTCGTAAACTGGAAACAAGTTACGGTCCCTTACAAATATGGAGGACTCTCCATAAAAACCCCTGAAATAATGAATCTGGCCTTGGGAAATAAGATTTCATGGAGGTTCCTAACTGGAGAAAAACACTGGTGGAAAGTAGCACTAGAGGCAAAATACCTCAATGCACCAAGGACCTCTATTTTGGAAAAAAGTCCACCCACAAGACCTTGCACTCAAATATGGAAAATAATCTCCGGAGCAATTCAGATAATCAAGGACCACATTTCAATGAGACCTGAAAATGGGGAACGGATCAACATATGGAAAGACAGTATAATGGGAAATCCTCCCTTAAACAACAATCTAGACATCATGGACATTAAGAGGTGGATGATAAGGGAAGGATACAAAAAATTGGAGGATATCTCCAATTGGGAAGTGGATGGTACATGGAAACAATGGGCCAAACCCAATCTTCCCAATGATTTAAAAAACTAATGGAACCTCATGACTTCCCTTCTCACTAGAGCAGCACCAATAAACCAAATCACCCAAGATGCCTACTACTAGAAACCTACAGGAGGAGAGTACTCAGTTAACACTGGATATGAAAAAATCCAGGAACAGTAGAGGCAGCAGGAATGGCAATATTGGAGGCAGACCTAGAAGGTGGAAACCCTTCCAAAGATTAAGATTTTCCTATGGACATTGCTACATAGAAATTCTTTAACAGCAGAAAACTTTAAAAAGAGAGGAATATGTGGACCATCTCAATGCCCCCTCTGTTTGAAGGCAGAAGAAACAATACAAAACCTTTTCCTAGAGTTTCCTTTCTATATAAATTGTTGGGAGACAATGGTGTCACCTATAGAAGCAAATTTGAGTTGTAGGCTCCCTTTAAGTCAGTTCATAATTAAATGGAAAGGCATATTTCCTCACTCCTTCAAAAACAAATCCACAATTCAGAGATTCTGGAGCAGCCTTCCATCATTTCTTTGCTGGCAAATATGGTTAGCCAGAAATGGGAAAATATTCAAAATAAAATCCCCACAGTAAACACAATAACCTCAAAAGAATGGGGATTGATCACTGAATTTCTTTAATCCAAAGGGCTCTATGGAATTGATATGGCCCAACTCCAAAATGATGAGAGAAGCTAGATCAGATTTGCCTTCAACAAGATCAACTTCAATCTCCTACAAAAGAATACAAGGGTGCAGCAAAACTGGAAAATAAGAAAGACAGAGACAGATTTTCAGAGTTGGGTCCACTCTCTTAACAGAGCCTGCCTTTTCTTTGATGGAGCGTCAAAAAAAAAATCTGAGTAAAGCAGGATTAGGAGGCCTCATTATTCATAAAGACAAAACAAGGCAGATTTTATACAACTAGGGATTAAGACAAATGTCAAATAATAAAGTCGAGACTTATGGTTTACCTTTAGGCCTCAAGATCCTAAGGGACAGGAAAATAAAAAAATTCTATCATTTTTGGAGACTCCTCCCTTATCATCCAAGCAATGGTGAGGAAGACTCCACCAAAAAACGCAGCGCTTAATCAAATTCTGTAAAGAGCCAAAAATCTAGCAAAGCATTTAGGAATTGTGGATTATTATCACATCCTTAGAGCAAACAACAAGGTTGCAGACTCTCAAGCCAACGAGGGAGTCCAAAGAATTGTTGGCCATGTCAAAATTGACGGAGTAATATCCCATCTACCTATTCCATGATGTCTTCTCCCACTTCATTGTTTTTGATGTACCTCCATCCTGACACAGGTCAGAATAATAGCAGCCAGGTCATGATAATATTCTCTAAAAAAACACAGCTCAATCTCACAAAATATGTCATGCTCAATCTCCCAAAGATCTCCAGCATATTTCCTTGCAGTACCACCATCCTGTACACCTTGCTCATTCTCGTGACTCCTCATCGAAGAGATGCCTCTCTGATCTGTTATAAATATCATGCACCTGAAATATTAACCACAGTGTTCCCTACAAATTCGATTACGCAACGTCCTTCCCTCATCTCTCTTGGCCTCACTTTGCCCCCTACTTCCTTCCTGCATTCCCTTCCATCCTTATGTTTGTCAGTGCGTGATGTTGGGAATTTGCGCTCACACAGCGCTCCCCACCCTCTCCACTCCCTCCCCATTCTCCCCTTCATCCCCTTCCCTTCCCCTCATCAGGAACCTCATTCTATCCTCCTTCCAGACTTTGATTTCATGTATCTTCCAAGTTATGAAATTCGACCTTTCCTCCGCAAAGAAGGCAGAAGAACAACTCTAAACAAACAAAGCAGCACTCATAAAGAGGGAAGGAAAGTTATCAAAGGCAAAACAGTGATAGCAACTACCAGCAAAAAAGGAGCCAACGCAGTTGTCCTCAACCTCTACAAGCAAATGGATACAGTAGAAGACATAAATCAGCCCTGTGCCTTTTGTAAATCCCACAGAGTGGTGATAGAAAATTTTAGGAGCCAAATCCAGCAAGACAAAGCCAGAACTAAAGCAAATATGGCCATCCTTCGCTCGCAATGGGATACTTGCACCAAATATGTAATGATAGTTTAGAATCGATGCAACCATTTGGAAGAGTCTCTCAACTTTATAAGGGAAGCTCTAAATAAAAAGTTAGAACAAGGACCCACTTCTCAGGACCATGGAAGCAGATACAGAGAAGTGAGAACACTGTGAACAAATGATCCACCACAACATCGGGCTTTCCATGTTTTCATCTACGATAATAGTAGGCAATATAGTTTAAAATCAAAAATGAAAGTCAAATGTATTTTACTTTTATAACAGTTTGTCCGGAAATATAGCACAAATGTAATAACCTCTATTTCAAAAAGGAGGAAAAACAATAGCAGCTACAGCAACACTCATGGATCAATGCTTCCCCAGTAGTCAAAACCATCGTGTAATCAAATTGGGAAAATTTTGTAATGAGGAACCTCTTCTCCTCCTTTTTCAAATAATACAATATAACCGAATTTGTGCGGAAAAAAAATAAATAAATAAATTGAGTGTGATAGACTCAGTTAGCTCATGGCATTCGAGTTGAGGGTGGTTGGTGAGGCATGTAGAGTGATTCTATTTGTTTTAGAGTCCAAGTTGTAGTTAGTGTATTAGTTTACTGCATGAGAAATCAGTTAAAGTCAGTCTAACTAGTTGTAACTGATTGTTGCACTAGTGAGAGGTCAAATGAATTAATCAGATTTAATTCACATGAAGTGATCTGTCAAATTACTGATGATTTACTATTAATAGATGCATGCATGTCTGTTTTTATTAAAACCCAGTTGAGACATAGGTTAAAGGGATGTTATCTATCAATTGTATTATTAGTAAATTGTCGGCGCGCAATTAGACAACCATAAGATTTCCCATGATGTATTCATGCATGAGGCTGTTGAAAAAAAAAGAAGAAGAAGAAGTTAATTGAGTGTGATAGACTCAGTTAACTCATGAAATTCGAGTTGAGGGTGGTTGGTGACGCATGTAGAGTGATTCTATTTGTTTTAGAGTCCAAGTTGTAGTTAGTGTATTAGTTTAACGCACGAGAAATCGCCGAAAGCTGGCCTAACTAGCTTAGAAATCGTATCGTTGTGTTAGCCCCCTATAAATTTTTTGACAAGCAAAAAGGGGGCTAAAATGTTTTTGAGCCTTCAAGGAATGCATTTCCCTCTGAAAACACATCATCCTTGAAGCCTCCTTATGCCCTTGTCCTTTGATAAATCCCTACTACTGTTTCCAGTTATAAATCCTCTCTGTTTGTGAAGAAATGCCCAAAAGGCCTCCTTTTTCCCCTTATATCATCCCTTCTAAGCCTTTGTTTTCATCTTTGTCTTCCCCTTCTAAATTCCCCACTTACCCTCTAAATCCTCCCAAAATTCCCTTTAAACCCTACAAGTTCCCCTTGTTTGGCCCGATTCCCCCTTTTTTCCTCTATCGTTACCCTTCTCTAGCCTTCAAATGCATTAAAATGGGCAAAAAACCCACTTTTCACTTTATATTAAGGGCTTAGCCCCTTTTCTGCCAGCCCTGCAAACCACTTCCCCATATGTCCCATGCCCAAGGCCGAGTGCTTATGGCCTGGGTGCTAATCGCATCGGAGAATCGGAGCGGAACGATCGAAATCCTTTGTAAACCACGAAAACTCCGATGCGATAGTGTTATCGTTCCATCGGTCCCGCTGCGATCTGAGCCGTTGATCTATATAGATCTGACGGCCCAGCGCTAATCACTGTGCACCCATCGCCTTGTCCCTTTCCGCCCCTCCGATTATATCTAAACCGTCGATCTCCCGCCAGATCTGACGGCTGGCGCTCCATCGCATCGCGCCAGTCGCATTGCACCCCCCTTCTGCGCCTTGCGATCGCGAGCCTCCGATCCAATCCTGACTGTTCATTTCTTTTTATCCGATGGCCATCGCACTCCCGCTCTGATCGCAATCGCAAATTCCAATCGATGCCACTTTCCGCCCTTTGCGATTTCGATCCCCCGATTGAATCCTAGCCGTCCATCCATTCAGAATCAACGGCCCCGATCCCATCGCTCCCCTCCCATCGCTCCTCTCGTTTCTCCCCGCTGATTGCTTCTCCACCGTTGATCTATCACCTGGATCCGACGGCTGGCGCTCAATCGCATCCCCCGCTCCGATCGCAATCGTAATTGTCAATCGCTGCTACTTTCCGCCCGTTGCGATTACGATCTCCCGATTACCATCTCTGCCGTCGGTCCATATCTTGATCCAACGGTCCCGATTGAATCACCCTCCACCCATGACCGAGTCCCACCTTTCACTCATTTCACATGTTTTACGCGCATTTCCTTTGGTTTTCGTTTCAAAGGTCCGAAACTGTGTTTTACATTAAAGTCTTCATTTTGCCCGACTTCCACGTACATTTTCCCCCTGTTTCACTGCATTCCTCCACCACTATCCGTTACATCCGTCATTTCCACAGTTGCCACCACCGTTCCTCCAGACCTCCACAGCGTTGCCTTCCGCCACCCTCTGTTTATATAATTTGTTGATTTCATCATTGCAGGGTTTTACAGAGTGGTAATTCACTCCGTTCTCATAATCACATCCATTGTGAGCCGGAACACAGAGAGGCCAATATAGCAGCCAAGCGAAACAGTAGAGACGGATTAGAAGGGACCGGACCTGTTAATTGCATGTTTAATGCTCAATCCCACATTCAAAGGAAGTGACGTAGTGTAAAGACCAAGTGTACATGGACGAGTCATATCTGTGTATACATCAGCAGAGCACTGTTTCTCTGAAAGACACCTTCCTGCAGAAGTCTCCATGTCTCCTCAAGCCCTTAGATGTATTTCACTGACAAAAGCTTCTACGACTGTCAGGCAACAGTTATGAAGCATGGAGACCTTGCAGATTTTCCACCCAGTTCACCAATTTTAGAAGGCAGCGCAGACACCAAACTTCAGAAGGATTTCACGAAACATCAAAGGTCGATCTTGGCCTAACAGAGTCTCCCAGACCATACCAAAGTACTTACAACGATGCAGATTACCATTAAGCAGAGTGGGCATGAGATTTTTCTCCACTCTGTCTTAATGAGATCCATTTAATGAATATCACCTACCATTGTTATTCTCTTCTCCTATAAGAATTCCTGAGAACATATTTTAAAGGTTGTTGTTCGGTTGTTGTCGATTTGCTGTTAGAGGGATTCGTTTGGAATGTTAGAACAATCTTGGGAGGGATTAGCAGAGTAGTTGTTATGTAGTAGGCTGGGAGGAGAAGTTTGGATTGTATTCAGCCCTTGAGCTCAGTGTATGTGACTGGTGTTGCATCAATTAATCAAGCACATTTCTTTGGATCCTGGTCTATTACTACGGGTGATGTTTCTCTTGTCTTATTGTTTTATTACACTTTCATGCTGTTCATCAATCTTCTGGGCTCGCATCAGAAATATGGCATAGGATTTACCCTTGTTAGGTACCCTATGTCTCTGCTCTCCTTGCCTTCAATGTTTTCTACTGTATGTGTTATCTAAGAGTAAATTCAGCTAATTTAACCAGTGTAGCGGTTCCATATGCTACTAGCTGATGTATGAATTCAGGGTTTGCTACTTGGATGTCCTTGCTGGTGTCAAAGCATTGAAGGTTCAAATTCCTTCTCTGATCTATAGACCCTGGCTCTGTCAAACTTATCTATGTTTTCCCTTGGAGCATGCTAAAACTGACCTGAAGTTAAATGACCTCTAGTCTGATCTATAAGCTGCCCCTTTGTCTCTCCTTGAGAGCTGCCTTTGAGTATGTCCAAGCAAGTCTGGAGTTAAATGACCTCTGACCTGATCTATAGATAGAAATTGGGTTGTTTTCCTTCTTTCACTTTCAATTCTTAATGTTCCATTCCATCATCTATCTAAAAAGATCCTTTAGTGTAGATGACTTGCCGTCTGAAAGCCTTGGCTAGTGGTTTGCAAGTAATTCCCTTTCATGACTCCATAGCCCAATGGATGGCACATTCTTAACCTATCCTTTGTCAAAACATCCTCCAGCTTTTTCCTCTTCTCCCATTACTTTCTCTGGGATTTTTGATCTCATGACTCACCCGCAACCAACCAACCAAATCATTTTGAAAACCCCCCTTTGTGCTTCATAACTAGCCTAATACCTCATTTTGAGCTTCAAAGAGACATCATTCTTTGATCTATTTGGAGAGATCCCTCTCCGGGTCCAGGAGGGCTAGATCCTAGGGCCCCAAAGTGGTTCTGATGTTGTCTCATCTTTTGGTCTTGCCAATCTGGCCAAAACATGGGAACCCCAACATGTTGCATTAGTGAGAGGTCAAAATGAATTAATCAGATTTAATTCACATGAAGTGATCTCAAGTGACCGATGATTTACTATTAATAGATGCATGCATGTCCGTTTTTATGAACTCAGCATGAGACAGAGGTTAAAGGGATGTTATCTATCACCGTATTATTAGTAAATTTTCAAGGTACAAGAATTAGACAACCATAAGATTGCCCATGATGTAATGTGATAGTTTTGGAAGGCTGAATTTCCTAATTAATAGGATCAATTGTTCCTAGAATTGCGAAGCAAGGCAAAGCCAGAGTGAGCAGGAAATTGGCTAAGTGTTGATCGATTTTGTCCGTATCATGATTGTGAGACAATTAGTAGAGGGCAACAAAATCTTGTGGAGAAGAGTGCATTGTATCGTTTCATGATTCCCTAGTTGATTATACGATAAAGATAGAGTGGTTTTGAGCAACAAGCTTTCCCCAGGAAAAATATATGTGTTGTGCGATTGATTTGCTTCTTTCTCTTACTTGGTGTGATTGTGCGATCATGTTTATTTTCCACACATATTGTAGAAGGATTCAGTATCTTGTTTTAGTATATTACATGATCAAATTGAATCCATTGGTATACATATTATTTGTATAATTTCTACATGATATCAGAGCATCATAAATCACTATAGTGGAGAAGAAATTGAGTTTGTGTTGAACAACATTCGAATTTGAAAAAATATCCTTTGGTGCAATAGGCGGATCAAGATTGCTTTCAATGGATTAAGATTGGAATATGCACTCGAGGGCAGTTCTAATTATATTGCATGGAAAGACAGAATGGAGGAAATTCTTGAGGACAACGAGTTGAAAGAATTTATCGACATTAATATTCCAAGGCCCGCAGCAGTAGACGCCACTCTTCTTGATGCTTGGAAAAAGAAGGTTGCAAAGGCGAGGAGAATCTTATTAGAGGGAGTTCGAGATCACATTGTCTCGAGTCTCCATGGCAAGGCGACTCCATATGCTATGTGGAAGGCTTGGTCGATCTGTTTCAGAAAAGCAGCGACTAAAGGAAGTTTACGTTGAAGGACAAGCTCAGGAAAATCAAGAAGGAGGAGGGCGAGACGGTACCAACATACTTGGCGAAGTTCACTCAATGTCAAGATGAGCTTGGAAGTGTTGGTGTGATCCTAGAAAATGATGACTTGGTGAGCCTAGCACTTCTAGGCCTTCCCAAGAGCTAGCATAGTTACCAGGACTCGGTGAATGGGAGGGAGAAGTTACCAGATTGGAAGCAATTTTGGTCAGATTTGGTACAAGAATAATTCAGGTAGAATACCAAGGATGGATCCTCATCCAAGACTAATGACGAGGAATATTGTGCCTTGGCCGGTAAGGCAAAGAAGGACAAGGGAAATAAATCCCAAGGCGAAGCGGGCAAGAAAGACTTATCCAAGATCAGATGTTTTCATTGTGGTGAGCATGGGCACTATGCTATAAATTTTCCACAGAAGAAAGCAAGCAAGAAGGAGCCTGCAGTTGCAGCGGGTGAAGCATTGGCATCATAGTTCGAGCTTGATTTTACTCTCATTGCATGCATGGCCCGCATTGTAATGGGATGCATGTGGTATATAAACAGCGATGCCTCATTCCATATGACATAGAATAGAGATCTCTTCAGTGATTTGGAGGAGAAGGACCTCCAGCAGAAAATAGATTTTGGAGATGATGAGAGGTATAGCACGACCGACATAGGTACAATTACCTTTCAGAGGGAGAATGGCTCTCATCTCAGACTAGCAAATGTTTTGTATGTTCCAGGCCTCAAGAAGAATCTTAGCTCCGTAGTGGTATTGGAAAACTGTGGTTATGAGGTGATGTTATGAGCTGATGTGTTCCTTAAACACATAGCCACGGGACAGGTGAAGAAAATCGGTTCAAGATTCAAAAACCTGTATGCTCTCGAGGTTGAGGATGCATGCAAGGCTTTGAGGAGAAAAGCAATGGTTAATGACTTAGTGGTTGAGAGGGAGCAATTATCTCTCAACATGCAGCCTTAGAAGCAGTCTCAGAAGGTTGTGGAGTGTTAGTCATCAGTAATTTTTGCCTTTTTTGATGACTAAATGATTTCCCTAGATTTCTAGAAACAAAGTTCATGAACATTGTCAGTTCTAGAAATCTCACTGCCTTCATCATCCTTAAGATGATTTCTCACTATTTCATCATTCCATCATGTTCAACTATGCTTACCAGTCCCAGAAAACCCATTAAGGGCTCATGTCATCCATTTTTGTCTTTATATTGTCACCTTTGACCCAAATCCTTAGTTTTTGTTTTTCCTAAACCCCCACTGTTACCTAAGGCCACCAATCAAACATCTCTGTTGTGTCTCCCCAAAATACCCCAAGCATTGATAGTCTCAAACTATCTTTGTAGGCTATTTAGATAAATCAAGTACATTGGATTTTGGATCTTCAATACATCAGTTTATCATAAACTCTATCTTACACTTGATGACCCCAAATTCTGAGTTTTAAGTCCAAAATCCAAGTCCAAGGAACCTTCCACTAGGTCACCTAGGGTTTCACAAAGTCATAGGGTGGATTTGGTATCTTAAAAACTCTGCTTTTCCTGTATGAAGAAACCGCATTCAAAGAAGAAAAGGACAAAATATTTTGTCCAAAACTCATCAAAGAGGTCATTCAAGGAAGGATTTTTGGCCTAAAGCACAAATCTTGCAGGGGGACAACTGCCCCTTACTCACATTTCTGCAAAAGAATCAAATGGCCATCAACCTATCAAAAGGTAAGGTAATGGGAGAATCATCACAAATAGACCATCAACAGCAAAGAAAAGGCAGCAAGGCCTATGTTTGAATAAAATCAAGGTGTGTGACTACTTTGGCCAAATAAAGAAGCAGCACTAGGGCTACAAGGACAAAGGTCACCTCCACTCCATCAATGCACCATTGAAGACTTTTAGAAATAATTAATGAGTTTGAGAAATTTTTTGAGAACTTAGAAGACAACACTATTTATTTTTTTTAACAGCCCTAAAACCTAGGAGTTTGGGAAGATGAATAAAAATGGTCAAATGATGACAAAGGGCCTCCTTCATGACAGCAGATGGAATTTCAGGGGGTATTCAAGCTGCCTTCTAGGGTTTGTCAAAGCAACAATACTCCACTACACCAAAGGAAGAAATATGACAAAGAGTATTAGTGCAAGGTTTTGACTTTTCAAAGTGCAGCCAGAGGTCTTAATAAAGGATCAAAAGAAGGCGAAGCATGAGGTAAAAATGCCTGAAGAGGTAATTATGATAAGCATGGGTTCACTATTGAAGAGGAAAGGTGTTAAACTCCAAAAAGACAGTGATCTAAGGCAGAAGTTGTGTAGGCACCTGCAAAAACATAAGTGGCCAAGGGGAAGACACAAAATGGTTTAAATTGCTCACCTCCCCCCACCAGAGATATATCATTGTCAAACTGGTCTGAGGAAAAAATATATCACTGGTTTAAAGCAGAGCAGTAAAACCTCCAATGAGGGTCTCCTTATCAAAAGTATATTCTGCAAGAGATAGATTAGCCATGAATGACACTTCTGTAGAACTGTCAAGGATGGCTACCTACAGAAAGATTGGTAAGGAAAAACAGACCTAATGTTTCTCACCATGATGGAACACATGAATACTAAAGGGGATGTTGATGACTTGCTGCTAGGGCTTTTACACCAAAAAGGTCTCCATTGCGTCACAGTGAAAAACATGACAGAATGGTAGTTAGAGGAAGAGGCAAAATTCTCCTTTCAGTCTATCCACCAAGCAAATTAAAGACATAAAGAATATGTGGCTGAAAAGTCCAAGGTGAAAATGCCACAATGGTCACAAGCGCACTGTTTGCGAGTTTTGAAGTTCATGGAAAGGAAAAAGTGAAGAAAACCTTCAAAAAGGGCACTAATGTCACTGTCTTCCCACTTTCAACAAAAACTTTGTCAAAATAACTTTTTTTTTTACTTTGAAGAAAGGGTTCATATTTACAAATATGGGTCAAGGGTATAGTTTGAGCTTGTTTGAAAAGCTTGTCAATTTAAAAGAGAGCATCAAGATGCTCCAGCAAGGCAAAAAACCACATTTTACAACTCTGCCACCTACAAGACAAACAAACAAAAAGACAGTGAAAAAGTGAAGAGAAATAAACATTAGGAAAGTGGGTTTTGGCATGAAATTATTATTTTCAAAAAGGGTATAAAAGCCTCCTTTCCCTCTTCTCTCAACTCATTTGTGTCTTTGAAAAAGAAAGGAGAACCGTTGAATAAGTTTTTAAGGTTTTCTACGAGTTTTTTTGAAAAATTTCAGGTGCTACGCACCGCGTCGTTGGCGCTGCGCACAGATGAAGTAATCGCAGTGTTAAAATACACTGCGCTACGCACCGGAGGGTAGGCGCTACACACCAGTGAAGGCGTTTCGCACAGGCCCAGTCTAGCACCCAACTACCCGCAAACCAACCCGACGCTACGCACAGGAAGGCCTGATAGGAATGGCATGTCAGGTGGCACTACACACAGACAGATTTTGGCCAGATTTGCTCAAAAATTTCCAAAACTCAATTTTTCTCCTCCTCAAGATGGCCACAGGCTCCTGCATGAGTTAAGCAAGGTTGGTGGTCACTTTCTTGCCCTCCAAGTAATATTTTTCATAATCAAAGAAAGTATTAAGAACCTAATGTGCCCAAACCTTAATCTTCATGAAAATCAAATATTTGACCTTCTAGGGCAGGGTTTACAAATTGGAGAGTTGTCATTTGTGTAAAAACACTCAGTACCAGCAAGCCTTCTCCTAAACTCTGAAAAGCACTCCTTGATTACTTCATTTTACCTCCATTTACTAAAAAGTCTGCCCTCACCTCACTCATTTGTCCTCCATAGACCTAAAAGCTCTCATCAAGAAACAAACCACTTTGTTAAAGGATATAATCAACCACCATGTCTAAGGAAGAGATCAGTACCAGCAATGATGAAGGCCAAGGGCCTATCAAGCCAAAACACAAGGGAGGAAGGGTTAATAGGTTTGAGCCTTCAAACACCATTCAAAACACCTCTTCTCCCATGATCCTTGCATGTTTTCAAGATGTTGGTTGCTATCAGTTCTGTGAGAAGATTAAGCAGGTCCAAAACCACTCAGAGTTGACTAGGTTGTTTATTCTCAGCTTACAAAACCATCAGGTCAACCTAGCAGGAGTAAAATTTGAATTATCATCCGAATCCATTTCTAAAGCCACAGGAATACCAGATATTGGTGAGAGATGGTTTAAACAGAATAAATTGGATTTGAGCTACTATGAGGCCTTCCTCAAACCTAGTTGTCAACATGGTTGCAAGGTTGTTTTCCCCTTCTCCCACCTGCTAGAGAGATATGCCCTACTGATGAGGCAAATTATCAAGTACTTCACTTGTGAGGGTAGGTACTCCAGGGTTTATTCATATCACATAAGGATACTAATGTACTTCACCAGGGTTAAATTGCTAAACCTACCATACTATCTCTACCGGAGCATTGACAAAATGGCTTCATAGTCAAATGCCCACCAAATGCAAAGCATTTTTCACCACTCCTTGGTTAAGATGATTGTTTTGCACCAGCTGGAGCAGCAGGGAATTCCTTGGGAATTTTTCATCTCACATGATATATTTGCAAATCCCCAAGCCTTCATTCAACAAAATTTTCCTTCCACTTCACACCCACTTACCTCCACTCCTCCATCACCTCCACCTATGCCTTATCCACAAGGAAAATTACCTCCTACTTCTTCTCCTGATGCATCAAGTGAAGACGATGACAATGGTAATGATGGGAAAAGGAGTGGCAGTGGCAATGAAGAACAAGCAGATGACAGTGGGAAGGAAGAAAACAGTGAGGCAGAGACAGAGTTAAATGAGGAACAAGGAGATGACAACAACAATTAGGAACAAGAAGATGATGATGGAAACAATGTAGACAGTGGGGCAGATACAGATTCTAATGAGGAAGAACAGGAGGATGATGATGACATGGAGGAGAGAGATGAAGATGACAGTCAAAAAGAAAGTGCACAGAACAGCCAAGAGAAGAATGTACATGATAGTGCAAACTGTGCTAAAATGAATGAAGATGATGAATATGATGAAACGGAATGTGATGATGAGGAAATAGAAGATCAAAAACAAGGAGATGATGAAGCTGAAACAAATTTTGAAGGGGCAGGCAGTGACCAAAGCAATAGCATTGATAAGACAGTCAATGATGAGCAAGGCAGCCAAGGAAAAATTCATGACTGTCATGACACTAATCAGCCTCTAAATTACAAAGAGAATCAAAGTGACAGTGCAGGTAATGATAAATAAGAAGACCTTAATGAAAAACAGAGCCAAAGTGAGGCAATTGAAGAAGGTAATGATCCATTTGAAGGCCAAAGTGACAATGTAGAAGAAAATGATGATGATGATGTTAAAGATCAAGAAAGAAGTGACCCAATGAAGCATGAGTTGACTCATGGAAGCCATGGTAAAAATTAAAAGGTTTGTGACAACACCAAAAGTCAAGGAAATGATGGAAACACCTCCAAAACCATCATCACTCCTCTCCCATGCACATACCATAGAGGAAAGAGAGATGTGTTTGCTGCCTCAAAAAGGCAAAGGGCCAACTCTTCTCCAGCTATCAAGCCCAAGGAAAAAGGAAAGGAAAAGATGGAAATGAGTGAGCAGCAGGTAAAGGTGAGGAAGAGTAAAAGAATCAATAAGACTTCTCAAGAGCCTCAATTCATTGACCTAGACAGTGACAATGAGAACAAGGAGATGAGCACCAGATTGCTACTCTTGACCAAAGATGCACAGCTTAGGGAGTGGGAAAGAAAGTTTGAGATGGCACAACGTGTCATTCACTATTACAAAAAGGAGCATAGGCATTTCAAGAAGGTAAATAGAGACCTTTCTCTCCAAAAGAAAATGACCAAGCACTATGCAAGGAAAAACATGCTTGCTTGTGCCAAACTAAAGGAGGCCCTCATAGAGCTAGAAAACCTAAAAATGGAAAAGGAGCATGATAGCCTTGAATTTTGGCTGAGGCTTCTCAATAGGTGTCCAAGACCTCTTGAGGGACCTCTCCACAAATTTTGGGGGAAATTAAACAAAATTTTGTCTTTTTGAAATTTTGAGCCCTCTGTGCGCAGCACCCTAGGCGCTATGCACAAAATTGGTGCATCCTCAGCTTGAAAATTTTGCATTTTTGGATTCCTCTCATCACCAGCAGTCTGCTCACCAAATTTCAGATCATTTGGAGCAATTGTGACCCCCCAAAACGTCAAAAAAATCAAAATTTTGACCTTTCTGCCTCATTTTCAGACCAGGTGCTGCGCATAGAGCAGTGTTGGATAAATTGGTTTTTGAAGAGGTAAATGGAACTCACTCAGCACAACTCAAGAATTTCTGGAAATTATACTCATCAAGCTTTCCAACGAGCCATCACGGAGCCAAATCCGGTGTCGGGAAGGGGTCCAAAACTCAGCCACAAGAGACCCTATTTTCTACTGAAGTGGCGCTATGCACAGAGGCTGTCTAGTGTGTTTTGGACTAAAAGTCAACAAAACACACTCATTTGTTGCAAATAGATATTTTTGAGTTTTTTTAATCAAATTACTTTAGAATTAGGTGCAAATAGTTATTTTGGCATTTATTTTTTAAGATATTATGTGCCTTGGGCCTTGCATGGTCTCTTGGCCATAAATGGCATTTATGGTTAAATTTGACATTTTCCTACAACATTTAGGGTTTTAGTCCTCCTTTGCTCCATAAATAGAGCATGAGGCCCCTATGTATTTTTTTGGAATTTGATGAGCTTGAAGAGAAATATACATGGTTTTATGAGCTTGGAGAAGAAATTGGTTTTGTGAAGTGGATGAATGGTTTGTTTGGCTTGATGATGGAGAAGCTTGTTTACAGGATTCCTTAGCTTGGTGAATGGCGATGTCTTCTTAACTTGTTAATTTTTTCTTGTTCTCATTACGTTTCATTCTTCTTGGTTGCTATAAATCAGAAAAGTATAGGTTGAGACATGCTCTTTGAGGCACCTCAATCCTCCTGTTTGTTATAGATTTGATGTTTTCCTCTTTTGGTCATCTCAAGGAATTCTTGATTGCTCCTTAGGTCCACCAAAACTTGTTTTTGTTTCATGTATGGTTAGTATGCTAGTTTACAAGTATGATTCATGGTATTCCCTGCTTATTTGAAGCTTTCAAAACCTTATCTTGAAGCCTTTCTGTGGAATATTGATTGTTAGGTTAAGTCAAAGAGGTCTCGTTTGATCTTGCCCTTTGTCCATGCTTGCCAACTTGTTTCAGAGTTCCCAATAGCTTTATATATGATGTTTAGGAGTTCCCTCTTCATAGATTGAGTTATTTGTTTTATCTTATATGTTTTCCCAAATTTTGAAGGTGAATTTACTAAAGTTAGAAGCTCTTATGCTTTCTATGTTTCACTAGAATGTTTATCTTGAATATTTATCAGTTTAAGTATTGTTAATTGAGCTTAATGGTTTTTCCTACCTCATGAGTTGTAACTTTTAAACTATATGTGTTTAAGACCTCTTAGTCTTTCCCAAATTTGATGTTCACTCCACCTCATACATCACCTTAAGGATCCATTAACCTTGCTAAATTGGCCCTGCAACACACTCTGTTTCATAATTTAGACACCCTTGACTTTCATTTGAATCCATAGCCCAATGGCTTTGACAGACTCTCACTCCACCTATTCCACTTGACCTTCTTACCCAACCAAAACAATCAACAAACCCTACACTTAACAACTAGCCTAAAATCAAAACCCTAGAGCAAAAGGAACACATCCTTTGCATCCAATAGAGAGATCCCTCTCTGAGTCCAAGAAGGCTAGGTCCTAGGACTCCAAAGACTAGTTCCATGTTACCCTATCATTTGGTATACCAATCTGCCAAATCACAAGACCCTAACATGGAGTAGCTTCAATTGGAGAAGCAGAAAGGAGATCGAGTGGAAGAGTCCACTCAAGTAGAGTCCTCCAGGAGGGGGAAATTACGATCCAGAAAGGCAGAGGGAGTACATGCAGCTATACCTCCAAGTGTGAGGTGGGGCAATGTGCAGAATTAATTCCAAGAAGAAATTTGGGCAAGGTTAATTGAGACGATGTGTCTCATGGATCGACGCTACGAGGAGCTCACAGTACAGCAATAGGAGGAAGGATCTGTTAGATTGATGCAGTCAGATGTTAGGAAGACAGAAATCAAAGTAACAGGTGTCAGATATTGGAGCGAAGATCAGAGTTGGTAGTAGTGCAAAGTGCATGGATGCAGATGTCTGTAGCACAGAAAGTCCAATAGACATGTGCAGTAGCTAGCACCAGTCAGAAGACTCTGATGACAGATGCATTATATTGATTCAGTTGTTTGGAGGCTATTCAGTTTTAGGATAGTTTCATGTGCGAACAACACTAGATAAGTGTTGCATGCAAAAACATTCCAAAGGTACCGGATCGGGACAGATTGATTCCTTTCTGGTTGAGAGGGAGTGTTGAAATTTGCAACAAGAAACAATGAAATTGGCATCCAGAAAATGGCACCCAGGAATGGCTACCATGCGAGGCTTTTCATCTAATTGTTCCTTAATTAAATTGAAAGAAATATGTGTTAAATTTATTTATCCCTTAAATAAATTGGACAATAAATTGTAATCTTATCTCATAATCACTTGTAATAGTTAACTGAGTGTGATAGACTCAGTTAGCTCATGAAATTCAAGTTGAGGGTGGTTGGTGAGGCATGTAGAGTGATTCTATTTGTTTTAGAGTCCAAGTTGCAGTTATTGTATTAGTTAAATGCATGAGAAATCAGTTAAATTCAGTCTAACTAGTTGTAACTGATTGTCGCACTAGTGAGAGTTCAAGTGAATTAAATCAGATTTAATTCACATGAAGTGATTTGTCAAGTGACTGATGATTTACTATTAATATTTGCATGCATGTCAGTTCTGATGAAGACTCGGTTGAGACAAAGGTTAAAGGGATGTTATCTATCAGTTGTATTATTAGTAAATTCTCGGCGCGTAATTAGAAAACCATAGGATTGCCCATGATGTATTGCACAGTTTTGGAAGGTTGAATTTCCTAATTAATAGGGATCAATTTCTCTTAGAATTGCGCAAGCAAGAAAAGCTTAACAAAGGAAGGAAATTGGCTAAGTGTTGGTCAATTTTGTCCGGATCGGTGTGAGACAGTTGGTTAAGTGCAACAGACTCTTGTGAGAAGAGTGCATTGTATTGTTTCCTGATTCCTTGGTTGATTATACAATAAAGATAGAGGGGTTTTGAGCAGCAAGCTTTCCCCAAGAAAAATATATGTGTTGTGTGATTGATTTGCTTCTTTCTCTTACTTGGTTTCATTGTGTGATTGTGTTTATTTTCCGCAAATATTGTAGAAAGATTCAGTGTCTTGTTTTAGTATATTACATGATCGGATTGAATCCATTGGTATACATATTGTTTGTATAATTTATACAAACCTAAAACTAGTAGGGAATCTTGATGTTTGGACTTCTTTCAAGAAATTGAATATCTCGTCCATTTTTTTGAACAGTTGTTTGAGAGTTTAAATCATAACTTCCAAGGTATTACTTTGATAATGTTGAATTTTTTAGTTATGGTCGGTCTTCATAATTAATGTTTTAGCACTTCAATTATGTGTAATACATTTTCTTCATGTCAACTTCAAAAGAGATGAAAATTGAATTTTCAAATTTAAATTATTTTTGCCTCCAGATTGTAAATTCGGTCCTCCAAGAAGTACAGGTCGGCCTTCCCATACAGACATGCCACTTGGGTTCATCCAATCACTATATATATGCCCATTTGAGCTCATCAATGGGAGAGCGATTTCGAATGACTTATTCTTCTATTCATATATAGTAAGACAAATTTTGGGCAACTAATTTGGAGCTCTTTTTATCTTCTATACACATGGGAGGCTTTCTAGAGGCAGCCAACTGAATTTATGGGTAGATTGATTTTATAAGGCTAAATTTTGAATCCCTGAGAAATAAGACCCTATTATTTGAGGCAAAACTTATTCTTTGAGGTAAAAGGCCGAATTTTGAGGCAAGCAGAAGGCCAAATTCTGAGCAAACTAGGTAGAATTGTTTGGGCAGAAAATTGACTTGTTTGGTGGGAAGTTTGAATAGGAGTGATCAAGGCTATGTAACTAGTCAATCTGACTTCATGTTTGACTTGAAGAATTAGATGTATTTATATTGAATTGAATAAGTTCTCTAAGGAAAATGTTGTTGGGCATTTCCCCCATGTGGGTTTTCCTAGGGTAAAATTCTTGTCTCTTGTTTGACCATCTCTTTATGATCCTAATAGCATTTTGTTTCTATCGTTGAGATATTTTGTGTAATTTCTTTATGATGAATGTGAATGCAAGAAAGATTAATGTATGAAATCATAAGTAGTAATTAAAATATTAGAAGATCCTTGAGAAATCAACATGGTATCAGAGTGTGGGTCCAAGAGCAGCCATAAAGGATAAAAGGTCATCAAGTCTAATTCTAGAGAGTAAGAAGGTTGAAGTTCACTTTTATGTGTGAGGGTTGAATCCATTAATTTATATTGAAGATATGTCGAAAAACCTCAATCTGTTGCAAAGGATCATGAAGGCCTCAAAGCCTATTTCATAGGATCAAGAAGGCCTGAGAGCTTTTGCTTATGTGATCTGATCATTTAAGTATGCATCTGCTACTGCAATGATTGAGGAGGCAACATTTTTCTTAAACAAGTTGTGTTCTAGAGTATGATCATGGACCAAATCCAAACGGGTATTAATCTCCAATCTGTTGTGAATTGATACCTCTGATTTGTGAAGTGATCAATGGAAAAACCTCAGATGAAAAATTGAAAGGCCGGAGAATCTCAAAACGTGATTCATAATACTCTGAAATGCCTCAGTTAATGAAAAATTCGGTGAAGGTGTCTTTCAAGGAATTTACTAAATTATTCTTGCATTTCAAGTATGTATTCTTGCTCTTAGCAATTTTATTCAAAATCAAAATTCTTTTTGGGCAACAGTTACAAGAAAGGTCTCTACTAGTAAATGAACATTTACTAGCAAATAAGTTGTCATGAGATGTAATGACTTTTTCACAGTTCTAAATATGGTTCAAAATCGATGAGCCTAAAAGGAAGAATAAGAAGGGTGAACCAAATGCACTTGTGACGAGAACGTTTGGCATCCTCAAGATGAGTTGGATTAAAGTTTTGAATAGACTTGTGTAAGACATTTTCCTTGATACACAAGAATCTAAGATTATGTCACCTTTGTGGAAATTTTGTGTCAAGTATGCAGAATATTTCTTGCATCGAGTGCCATTACATATATGACAAAGTTCTTAAAAAGTATGGTAATTTGATTAAAGGACACATCTCTTAATAAGTTAAGTATGTCATTTGTATGCAATATTTTCATAGGGTTGCCTGAGCCAAGAAGATTTTTTAAAACCTTTGAGAAGCTTGGTTATCAAATCTATTCCCTTGAAGTATTTTGTTAAGGCATAATGCATATTAGATGTACCTTCTTTAAGTGTCATGAACTGATAACACATTTTTATGATTTGAATTTAAATCATGCTCAAAGGTCGAGCTACTTGATTTGGAATAATTGAGGAGGCATGAAGATTCTAAGGTTTTGGACATCTTGGACAGTAAAATATAATTTTCTACCAGTGTTAAAAGCTACATTGGTTGTTACTGTTACCAAGAGTCTAGAATAAACTCTTGATTTTACAAGGGTTGTTGAAGAGTGTGTGTGAATTCTAAGTCATGCCAGTATTCTATTAGGACATTTTGATTGCATGGTGATGTTAATGTCTGAAGATAAATGTGATGAAACTTTAATACCTCTTCCTCTTGTGGATATGTGTAACCATAATTTGCTTTCTAATGATCAAATTGTATAAGAGACTGATGTTGATTGTGATAAAGGTTTTGTTAAAGGGACAATATTATATAACATTAATGAAGAGATATCGAGCAAGATGAAAAAGGAGTATGTGTGGTGCACATAATAGAGTCTAATGATGTTGACATAGGGTTTGTAAACCATAGGTAAGTCTTGAAGAATATTATTAAGAAAGCTCTAAGGTTTGTACACAAAACCCTAGAGCTAGACCTTCAATATTACAGTTTGATGTTTCTGTTGAAAGAAGAAACCCTTGCTCATGGAAGGAATGGCATCATGCTAATAATGAGGGTAAGGTTTCCAAGATGGATGCAAGAAGGCTAAGATCAAAATGGAGTTGACATTTCCATATAATCCTCAAAATATAAGTAACCTATATCTGTCTTCCTTGATCATTATTGTTATTAATTTTTCCATTAGTTAGCCTCTTATCATTGTATCTTTTGCTTGGTCATAATTATTATTCCATGGCCTCCTAGTGAGGAGGAAAGGTACATAGTAAAGGTTGCCAAGGATTCAGCAATAGATGAAAGTAGTGGAAGAAAAAAAGTAAAGCTTGTGATAAGAGGACTCTCCTAGAATCGGTGATTTGTGTTGAGAGATATTGTAATAGATGAGATTCGAGCTCAGAGGGAGCATGCAAGTTAGCAAGTTTAAAGTATACCTTGATAGTGTCAAAGAGAAGTTAGTGGTGACTTCCAAATATATCTACAAGATCTTGCGTGCAACAAATGGTAGCATAGACAAGTACAACGAGAGGTTCATTAGGTAAATTTTGAGGTCTAAAATGGGCCTCCTAAGGAAATTATAAAGTAATAGTAGAAATAATAAAATAAGATTAGATTGCAACATCAAATTTTACAGGGAAAAAAGAAAAAAATATTTTTTCAACTTGTATTGTCAACTTATCTCCCTATGGGTTTACTGAAATTTCGAGCAGGAACACTCATTGAATGCAGAATTTGGTTCCTCATCCAAGGAGTACCCATGTTGCATACTTTCAATGGACCCTGCTATATGAAAAATGATAAATACATGAAAAGTATCATGGCAGTCATGTTTTTCATGTATTTCTCATTTTTTGTGTAGCAGGGTCCATCGAAAGTATGCAACATGAGTACTCCTTGGATGAAGAATTAAATTTTGCATCCAAAGAGTACTTTCGCTTAAGTAAAACCTTAGGGAAATAAGCTGAAAATATAAGTTGAAAATAGTTTTATTATTTTTTTATATTTTAATCTTTTTTACTTTTTTACTCCAAAATTGGTGAATCATCTCTCATGGTTGGCATCATCACCTTGAATCTTATTGGTTCTTATAAAGTTTATTTTGGTTGTACAATTTTCTTAGGAAGCCCATTTTAGACCTCCAAATTTCTCAAATGTGAGACTATAAGGTTCTCCAAGAGAAAGAGAGATGATCATGGAAATACATTTTCTCTAGTTGTCAAGTTATTTATATTAGATTTATTATTGCTTTTGTTATGGAATTACACCAGATAGAAGTAGAGGTTGTCTTTCTCCCTGAAGAAATTGAGGAAGAAGTGTACATGGGATCACCTCAAGGCTTTGAGGGTCATGAAGAAATCACTAAAACATGGATTTGGTGTTGGGTTGTATTAATCACGGTTAAATGACTAAAACAGTACACATAAATTATCAATCCAGGGACGTCTTTTATTTCAATGACAGTCGCATTGTCTATGTCGATACATCAAACCAGAAGCAGATCCAAATAAAGGAAATCGTTGTTGAATTATATGTTGGAAGAAATCACTCATGCAAAAATAAAATGATCTACAAGACTGTGATCACACCTCAATTAATATGTACCTAGCGCGCTACACAACAATTACCCAGCTGGTATCTCTAATCCCATGTGTAACGACATATAGAATATTGGAATTGAAGCAGAGCTATTCTCAGCTAAAACAGCAGCAACAACACTTCCACTGATACATAAAGAAAATAGAAATATATATACAGAGCTACCTTAACCGCTTCAATCCCTGCTAAATAGGAGGGCCCTTCCTCCCTAGCAAGGCACAGGAAGAGAAAGAACTTAACGGAAACTAAACCAGATAATGCATGTAACAGCAACAACAGGGTAACTTGTATTAATGTGACCAAAATTACAGAGCCAAAGTAATATTGTTCTCCACTAACCTTTCAACCTCAAGGGTCGAGAACTATATAGTGGTTATATCTCAGAAAAACAAGGGATGGATCGGTTATGAGAATCTTATGATTTTCATGCTGATTAAAATAGAATACATATAGTTACAACAACTTCTTAATAAAAAGTCTGGCTGGAAAATTATAGATTACAATCAAAACCGCCTAAAGGTTGTTATCCAAAAATACAATACGTAGTAACTTCTACAGCTATCGTGGTAGATCACAGCTGTAGTGTAACATCTAGAGGATATGTCAGCATTAGAAGTTGACGATATCCATTCAGCGGTACAGTTGTAACAGCAGTTCGTCAGTGGGTCTGTAACAGCACGGTGTAACAACGTCGTGGTGTAACAACTCACTGTAACATCACACCTTTAACTGCTCCTATACGCCTCGTGCTCTAGATCTTTTGTGCTACAAATAGCATCTTGAAAGACAACAAAAGACCAGAGAACTTCTCCAAACATTCATCCTCAGTTATTCATAAAAAAGACACGATACGTCATAATAATCGATGAAATGGCAAGGTAATGAAAATAAGGTGAAATAGCACAAGTTAAGATAGAAAGGTAGGAAAAAGAGGCAAAGATAGTCCTAGTGGTTGTAGTCATGAGGTTAAATGGGGGAAACAAATGCAGGAAATAAGTACAAAACTGGCACCCAACATCTCCCCCTAGTTGAAGCACTTCCATGTCCGCATGCAAAATCTCATCTCTCATGAGAATATCTCTGGTGCAGGTCAGTGAGATCATAAGTGTCGGTTGTATCTTCATCCGCAGACATGTACCCTTGACTAGCCATCAGTTGTCGTACCCAAGACTCTGATTCATACTTTTTCAATTCATAATTACTCTGGTAATCTTCAATTGGCAACCAGATCAAAGGGAACTTGAACCTTAACCCAATATAGAAGGCACCAAGGGTTTGTACTATCTGTGCATGTGCTGGTACATGTGTAACAGCTACCACAAAATTTTGGAATGAAAATGGGTCCCCCTTTAGTAGATCAACACTGCTGGATTTTGTGTGTTTCAAGCACCCAGTCAAGGCTCAGTTCACAATCCTTCTTTTGTAAGTGGCAGCAGGTTCCCTTATCCCAGGAGTGCTCAAAATTATTCTAAATTCCCGCATTAACTCGGTGGCCCGTCCTAGTTCTGCCCGGATCCATAATGCCATATTTTCTTCATTGGCATCCATAGACTTAGTGGACAAATGCCAGTCAATATGATTCTTCATGAATGACACAAAAGCTCGCAACTGTAGATCCCCCATATAGGAGAATATTGTCACCACCATTTGCATACTTACGTGCTCGCAAATGATATTGTGCAATAATAACTCACACAATAGGCTTTGTTCGTCAAAATCCAAAGCACGAAATACATCTAAGAATGTGCAGGTGGAAGAACACAGATAGGGTTTGTTCTCCATGATGCCTTTCATTTGAAACAGGAAATAGCGTTCCCATAGAAAAATGGGGTAGGATGGGGAAGGTCACCTGCACCCCAATAGATTGAGGGCAAGGTCATGGAGTTTTTTCTTATCCATGGTAAGATCCTAAACCTACTGCTATAACAGTAGCAATTGTTCCTCCTGCTTCTTCACAGCTTCCTTCCTCTTATAATTCTCCCATCCTTTCTTCAACTCTTATTTCATCCAATTTCCCTGTAGAGCGCTTATCTTCTTCTGATGTTCTTTCAACGAAATCACCCCCTCTTCATGTTTCCACTTCTGCAATTCGGAAATAACAATATTTTCTCATAACTCCATCCCGCGACGAGACCCGACGTTCTTCTGCATTCAATATCAACATCAACAATTGGTGTAAAAGCCTTTGTTAAATGGGTCTGCTCCACCTCTGCTGTTGGTTCTTATGTAACATCAGCTTCATCAGTGGGTTCTTGTATATCAGCCCCTTTGTTTCCGCCTAGAGTAGCCTCTGTGTCCATTATTGTTTCTTCCATAATAGCAATGGCCTTCATAGGTTTTTTGTGTATCGGCCTCTAGGTCAATTACTACAGGAGGCTATGCTTTAATTGCTCGTTCTTGTGTAACAACAGTATCCTTAGCAGGTTCTTGTGTAACAACCTCCTGAAGTTCTATTTTTGTTTCCATTGGGCTGTTGTTTTCCCCGCAGACCTTATACCCTGCTTTCGTTAATTCTTGAAAACATGTCGTGCATACAGGTACCAAGATTCCCTTCCCCTAAGATAATATTTGTTTCAATTTTTCATTTTCCTTTCTTAGATTTTCAAGTTCTAAAAGCAGGACATGAGTTTCGTCCTTACCTGATGAGGAGGGTTCTCTTTCTTCTTCTGATACTTCTGCTTCTTTCTGTTGTCCAGCTGTGGGCGAAGGTTCTGTGGGCAAGTTAACTTTCACCCTTTGTTTTGGCCGTCTATCCCCAATTGGTTCGTCAATGGGTTCTTTCCCAACTCTGACCTTGGTGGGTCGAGTCTGGGTCTCAGCTTCTGCCTAACTTCCTTCCGAAGTCGCAGCCTGTTTTCCCCGGCTTGTCCTAGGCCTTTTTTTCTTGAATTCTTCCAACTCCTTCCTTGATGGCTTAGGGCATCTAGCACGATGAATTTTATGAGTACATGATTGGTCACACATGCTTCTAGATGTGTTTTTGTCTTCATTGCCACCGCCATGTGCTTCATGTTCCCCAATAAGTAGAACGGAAGGTTAATCTTTTGTTGGTGCCGAATATGATTGAGTAGAGGGAAGTGATAATTAAAAACAATTATGGATCTTCCCTCACAATTAATGTATTTGATTAAACCCAAGGCGACATCTACCCATGGCCGAGGGAGTGATAACATGTCAATTCATCTCCCTTTCTTCTCCAAATTTTCTTTTCCTTCTAGGAAGTCTTCCTTCAAAGAGGGGTTATTGATTTTCCTGTTGAACCACCTTTGTGCCTCTACTGGAAATGTGGTTACTCTGGTGATTACTTCTTCTATCACCTCAATATGCAGGCCCCTGACTTGGGTTTGGTGGTTATTCAAATTCTGAACAAATTCGATTGCAACCGCCTCATCCGAGCCTTCCAATTTCTGGAAATATTCAATCCATCCAGCGTCTCTGAATACCTGGTAGGCTTCTAGGCAGTTCTGCAAGGTTTCCATGGAATCCGACTTGTGTCTAACTACTACTCCACCCATCTTGTTGTTCTGAATTCACTCCTTATTGCTCAATCCACTGTAATGTCGATGCACTGCTTATTTCCTCTCGGCTCCTTACTCTGCTTACCCGGATGAAGATTTTCGAACGAGGACACAAGGCTTCAGTTGCGAAGGGTCATGGGAGGCGATAGGATTTACGGATTAATGAATCGCACTTCACATAATTCTTCATAAATGTCCCATTATGGAAAGTAATGGGTTCTAAGTACACACGCTTTTTCCGGTCGTATTTAGTCATCATTCGCTATTGTGCTATTAATTGGATGCATGCGGGGTTGATAATGTTTTATGACTACGTATTTTTTCAATAATTACAAGATATATCCCCCTCCCCCGCTTTAATGGTGACGGCCTCCCACGACCGTCACGGGAATATCATTACTTTCCATTAATCACCAACATATTAAATGATGACGTTACCTTTTGAATGACGTACCTGAAGCGACGTGGAGGATGAATTCAACTTGGCGGCGTACAGCTCGCAGTGATCGTGGCGGCCATACTTGGTTGGCACAATTATTGCTACATGTGACAAAAATAAGAAATAGTGTTCGTGGTTGACGGCTGTTACATGTGTAACAGCCAAGACAGCCTTCAGATTATTCTTCAGAAACATGGTGATTAGGAGAAATAGGTACGAAAGGAAAAACAAATGAATAACATCATCTTTTAAAATGTATCAAGAGGGAAGGATGATGTTTTAGGAAGGGAAAAAAAATGGATGTAACAGCTGCCACAAGAGTGGTTTTCAACTGTTACAAATTATCTAATTGTGCCCCGGAAAGAGGTTTTCACAATTAGATTTTTATTATCATTTTTAGTTTTTTTATTTTATTTTTTATTTTATTTTTTGTTATTTTATGTTTTTTTTTTTAAACAGGTGTAACAATTACCACAAGGGTGGTTTTCTGCTTCTACACTTATTGGAATTTCAAATTTTAGGCTGCACAGGTAAATGTTCTCCTATTGTTGTAACATGAAGATTAGATTCCACGACAATGTTAACAAATAATTCCTTCGAAGCAGGTTGATGACATAACCTTAGATGGTGCCCATTAACCAGTAACGGTGTCTTAGCACTGTCAATGGTGACCAATTGTACAGTCCCATTGTCAAAGACCGTGTCTACTTTGTAAGGACCTAGCAATCTGGTGTAAAAATTGCCTTTGAAATCCTTGAACCTTGAATCGTACAAGAGATTCCAATCTTCTTTCTGGAACTTCTTCTACTGAATAAATCCGTCATGCCATCTAGCTCTCTGTTGTTGAATTACCTCTGTCTTTTGAATGGCAGCTAACCGTTTCTCTTCCAACTCATTGAGTTGGTTTAATCTTTGTTTATGTGATGTGCTTAAGTTCATATTTACTTGCAATGTTGTTCTTAATGTCTTTATTTCGAACTCTATGGGGAATAAAGGATTCTTACCATACACCAATTCATATGGTGAGAAGCATGTAGTATTCCTCCATGTTGTTCTGTAAGCCCACAACACCTATGGAAGTTTATCGGCCCAATTTATTTGGTGGCTGGCCACTGTCTTTGTTAAGATTCCCTCAATGACTTTATTGGTGCTTTCTACTTCACCATTTTCTTGTGGGTGATAAGGTGAAGTGATCATGTGATGAATTCTATACTTCTCAACCAACTTCTTGATGAAATGAGATGTGAACTGAGGCCCTCCATTTGTCATTATCTCCCTAGGTATCCCAAAGCGAACAAAGATATCTTCGAACAGGAAGTCTGAAACAACCTACTTTGTAGCTCTAATTAGTGCCTTTGCTTCAACCCACTTTGTGACATAGTCGGTGCAAACCAATATGTATGATTTTTGTTGTGATGAAGGATTAATTGGCCCTACAAAGTCCAGCGCCCATTTCTCAAATGGTTCTATCACTATCTGAGGTTGTAACGACATCTCATCTGATTTTAGAGGTTGGCCCATCCTTTGGCAGCTATCACATCCCTTCACAAACTTCTTGGCATCCTGGAATATAGTTGGCCAGTAGTACCCTGTTGAGATTACTTTATATCTCGTCTGTTTGTCAGCGAAGTGCCCTCCACAGGGTTCCTCATGGCAAGCTTTCAAGATCTCAAATACCTCATCTTCTCTAACACATCACCTAATCTGAAAGTATGGCCCGGTGTGATAGAGATTGCCCTCTATGCAGGAGTAGGTAAATGGCATAAGGTTTCTTTTCCTCCAACTGCCCCAAAACAGCACCCACATCTATGTCAGATGCATCCGTAGCGATATGGAATGGCAATCTCCA
This sequence comes from Pinus albicaulis, assembly GCA_034641835.2. Taxonomy (NCBI): domain Eukaryota; kingdom Viridiplantae; phylum Streptophyta; class Pinopsida; order Pinales; family Pinaceae; genus Pinus; species Pinus albicaulis. Next base: position 339,712,638 of record CM076570.1, on the reverse strand, counting down.
GCTTGGTCCTCATAAAACAGTTGTTGTTGTTACACAAATATTTGATTTCATAAAGGCTTTCTCACACTTTCCTATCCATACAAATTCCACATCTTTCATGAGCAAAGAAAACAGAGGGGATGCATTCTTTGAAAAAAAATCTATAAATCTCCTGTAGTACCCTGCATGTCCCAAAAAACTACGTACCTCTTTTGGAGCCTTAGGAGTTGGGATTTTCGAGATTAGCTCAATTTTTGTAGGATCTACCTTGATTCCATCTGCCGAAATGAAATTTCCCAACACAATTCCCTTAGTCATCATCATGTGGAATTTCTCCATGCACAAAGCAACATTAGTTTGTTCATAGCATTTCAGGACCTCTTCCAAATTAACTAATGTTGTCTCAAAGGCATCCCCGTAGGGTGTAAAATCATGCATAAATATTTCAAGAAATTCATTCAGGAGATCAGAAAAAATACCCGATATTTCCCTCTGAAAAGTTGTTAGGCGCATTACAGAGGCTAAAAGGAAGGACTTTGTATGCAAAAGTACCCCACGGGCAAGTGAAGGTTGTCTTGTCTTGGTCTTCCGGGGCAATTTTTATTTGATTATAGCCACTGAACCCATCCAGGAATGAAAAAAACTTCTTTCCAGAAAGAGTATCCAGGACCTGATCAATGAATAGTAAAGGGAAATGGTCCTTTTGAGTGGCCTTGTTAAGCTCTCTATAGTCTACACAGACTCTCCACTTGTCATTATTTTTCGGAACTATGACAAGCATAGACACCCACTGGCTGTGAGAAATGGGGTAGATAAAATTAGCATTAAGGAGTTTCTACAATTCTTCTTTCACTATCTCCTTAAGTGCAAGGTTCATTCGGCGTTGCGGTTGTCTAACTAGTTTGCAGTCCTCTTTAAGGTAAATGCGATGAGTGCATAGGCCAAAGTGGGTTCCTTTCATATCAGTATAGTCCCATGCAAATGCATTTTTATATTTTTGTAATAGTTGTATCAACAATCTGCTTTTCTCGGCAGTCAAGTTAGGATTAATGTTTAAATATTTCCCAGGTTCAATTTTGACGGGACTGCTGGTAGTTAGTGGAATATTTTTCAAATGTTCAATGATTACATCGTCTACCTCATATTCTTCCCCTAGATCTCTAATGGAGGCAACATATATTGAATTGCTAATAAGGCCATTAATGATATCATCCTCTGTTTCATCCTTAAAGTATTGTGCTTTTCCAAGTGTGAGGAGAGGTAAGGAAAGATCAGATTCAGGTTCAAATTCTTCCCACCAGGGACTACTCAAATCCTTATGAGGTTTTTCTGGGGGGTAAAGGTTCAAGTTCTGAGTGGCCTGCCCATTTGAGATCACCATATATCAGGACCTACACCCGATATATGCGTCTACAATGGCTAGCCACAGTCTTCCCAAGATTAAAGGATGACCCCCTAGGTTGGATTTGGTTTGTAAAATGAGAAAATCAGCCGGATAATTCCATGAAGCCACATTGATAACCACGTCTTCTATCATTCCATCGGGCTTGACATGGTACCTATCTGCTAATTCAAGCATTGTGGGTGTAGTTATAAGTCCATGAAGTCCTAGGGAGATAAAGAGGTCTTTGGTCATGACATTAATGGTTGCCCCCAAATAATCAAAGTGTTGGTTATGGGTTGGTCATCAATATGGATGATCAATATGCCCCCTCATTGTTTAAGCATAGATAGGTAGTTCCTTAAGAGCCCGTAACAGCGAAATCCGCACATACAAAATTTGCAATTCCTTAAGGAACTCAGATTCAGATTGTGAGGTTGGCCCGGTTCCAATTAATCGTTGAGGGTATGGAGGATTCTGGATCTTAACAGATGAGTCAGCTGCCACAGATGCACCAGCCTTGCTCGGGTTGGCTGATGTAGAAACAACAGGCCCTCCCGAGCTGGTTGCTACAGGTGTAACACCAGGTGTTGTATCAGTTGTTACATGTGTAAGAGTTGTCTCAGAATCGACCATATCCTTTCTAGGTGACTCACATTCTTCTTTGATAATAATGGGAGTATGTTCAGGTCTAATTACTTTTCCCGATCGAAGTTGAACCTCATTGAGCCCAATGGGAGTAATAATATAAGTCTGGAAGGTAACCGGAGCATCTATGCTATGAGTTGCCTTATTATTCGGATTGGGGTTAGGTTTCACAAGTAATTGGGGTCGGACAAAAGTTGTAGGATTTTGAAGAGAAGGTAGTTGTAACTGTTGCTGCATTGGTAGTACAGGGGGTACTCGACCTTGGTCGTTACCTCTCCAATTCTGGCTCCAAGGATGAGGTTGCAACCAAGTAGGTTTTATCACAAATGCTTCAGATTCTTATTCAACATGTTGCACACAATAAGTATCACACCAGTATTTGACATGCGGAAAGTGACATAAGGAGTAGAAAGGCAATCATTTCACTATTGAAAAAACTTTGAACAAAGTAATAAACCTCTATCAAACTTAACCATTTCTCTATAGCATTGACATTTATATTGTATGCATACCAAGGAATCTCAAAATTAACTTATGGCTTGAAGGGAATTGAAAATTTGAAGTCACTACTTGTCGAAGGGCCTCCACCTAGGAGTTATCCCAGGATTTGAATGAAATTATACATTGTTTTGTTTTTATACTACATGAATGTACCCTTCAGTGACATCTTGATAGTATCTCCTACTCAATTGTCTTTCTTTTAATCGACAATTTAATGGCGTTCAGGTTGGTTAGGAAATTATTTGTTATGTTATGTTAGTTCAATGCCCAATTTCATACACCCTAACCTTATTAAGGACATACAAGATAAACAAGAAAAACATACTAATGTAATACCATTGATATATATTATGTTGAGAACCAAATGAAGATATCAATAATATGAGAATAAAAAATATATATTGCAAAAAAACACAACAATATAGTGTAAACCAAAACTCTACTAATGAATGGCATAATGAAAGCATTGCATTATGCAAAATAATACAAACCAAATAGAATTGTGGTAACTTATCTCTTAGAATAGGTGTGTCCGCTATGCTTAAAAAAAAACATAACAAGAGGCCAAAACTATGTTTACTAAATTCCAACAAAATGCTAATATGCAAGAACTCTAACTCTAGCACAAAAATAGCATGGAGCAGGAACATTGAGTCGAAAAAAGAAGCATTGCCAAAAAGACAGAGAGTATTTTTGGTATTTTAATTTTTTTCTCACTTCTAAGTTTTAGGTCGGTCTTTATATTGTTGGAAAGAAAAATACAACGCCATGGAAAGAACATTAAAAAATTCAAGTTGAATCCTCAAGTTTACATGTTTTTAGGATGAAAAATGCATGAGAAATCCCCAAAAATATTGTCATAAAGTTAAAAACCCAAAAATTTTCAAAATTGAGGTTGTACCTTAGATGGCCCTCGATGGTGAACTAGCTCATAAGAAGAAATCAAGAGAAATCAAAGGGATGTAGAAATTAAGGGTAGCATAACCCCTCAGGAAATTATATCTATCATAGATCTCAACTATTAAATTAATGTGCATGCTAGATTAGAATCATTGACAAAAGTTATATTCATAAACAAATGAATTTCTTAGGTATAAGAAGAGACATTTTTGTTATTCATACTTATTATTGTCACAAATGTACAACACTATCTTCAAGGAGGGTTCATTCATTGTGAAATAGTATCTTGAGATTTAAGTTTGCTTATCTTCAAGGAGGGTTCATTCATCGTGAAATAGTATCTTGAGCTTTAAGTTTTCTTATCTTGCCATTTTCTTAAAACTCGTATGTTGTTGATGCATAAGCCACAAGGTAGCATTTGTAAGATCCATTAACAATAGTTGTAGCAAAAAAGTGGAGGATGGATTAAAAAAATATGGGTCATTTTTCTTAAAATCCCTAGAGGATTGTGTGTTAATACCACAAGCTATCGTAATGAAAGGTCATGAGGTAGCATTTCAATTAGGAGTCATGTGATTACTTTAGAGGAAAGGGTAAGCCAATTAGAAGGAGTCATATCATTGAAAGAGTTAACTATGGCAACGAAAGTCACACCTTATCAAGGATCAATCGTTGTTAGAAAGGAATGGTTGTGCCCTTGTATGGGTTGTCATTGAAGCCTTTAACTCCACCACTTGACACTTAGACTTGCATAGCCATGGAGATATGCACTTATGGATGAATAAAAAAGGGGTGCTAAGGCACTAGTAAAGTTCGGCCTTAGAGAAAACGAAGAATGCCCATGAATAAGGCAAGCCTCCACACACACATACACACATATATAAGCAACAAAAGAACAATTCAATGAATAAAGGAGGCTTACAAGTTACTTACTGTGTGATCATCTCCAATTAATTTGTTTAACATTTGTCACTCATACTAGTCAAACTTACATCATGACAATATTTATAAAATTGTTATTTATATTTTTATTAAATTTTAGTAATTATATAACATAAATCCCTACTATTAAATCTTCGATGTTATGATGCTATAGTAATTATAGTTAGGACTCATGAAAATTGGGTTCAATCAACGCCACTACTATAGCATTTTCCATTTACATTACCCCCACCATCAATCAAATTGGTGAGTTTCGTATTCTTTGTCTAGAATGCCATGAAGGAGACATTAAGAGGACATCCAACAATGGGAGGGAAAGAAAATCACTTGCAAACTAGAGAGGGTAACCTTGAAGGGTCAAGATATTTAGAGAAAAGACATCCCATGAGGATACTATGGAACTTCAGAAAATCAAAGTCCTAGATTATACTAAGGACTTTTAGGGAGGACATGCTAAAGCATGGCTTGAAGGCATGATGAGATGCTTTGCATTGAGAATATACTTGAACCTGAAATACCAAGTTAACCCTTCTTCAACATTGTGATAGTACTATAACTTGGTGGGAAACCTAAAGAAGCAATTGCATCTGACTATTTACAATGTCACCAAGGAGAGGAAATATTTTGAAAGAAGTACCTTCCTACATCCATTAAAGTGCATCAAGTTGGATTCTTTCATGCATTGGTTCAAGGAGATATAATAGTGGAGTACAAGAAGATGTTCATGTGTCTAGTGAAATATGCTTCCTATATGGACATTGATGAGAATAAACTAGAGTGCTTTGTGTATATACTAAACTAAAAAATTTGAACCCTTATTAGAATGCAGAACCCAACCACAATAGTCAAAATTGTATAATATGCACATTACGTAGAAGAGCTTGGTGATGTTGAAGGGGGTCAAAGAGGGAACATAAGAATATCAATGCCCTAACATTGAGGATTTATAGGAAGGCAATGGGGATTTATGGCAATGGGGATACACCCAGAGGTGTTGTAGTAGGTATTTTTATGCCAACAAGCATAGTGTCTCAGGCATCATCAACAACACGAGAACCATAGATGTTCTCATGACACTAGTAACAAGACGAGGTTCCACAAGAAGGAACCAAACATAGAGATCTCAATAGAGAAACATATGAATGACATCTCCAGTTGTTTAATGGGAATGTGGAAGTAATCATTTCTAGAGTGATTTCCAAAGGTCGTAGTGGATCTCTATGAAATGTGAGGGAAAGGCCTCAATTGGGGAAGTAAGAACTAACCATCATGTTTATATAATAGTTGTAACCATTTGGCAAAGAATCAATCCTTTGTGATGAAATATTCAAGTAAAGTGTTAAAATATTTTTTGATACTCAGTGAAACAAATAGTTTCATTTCTTCATCTACATAAGATAGATGTGGGTTGGAAACATGTGAGCGCAATGAATTTTGACTACTTGAAATGGATTTTAAAGTGAAGCAATGTGAAGGACCTAATATATAAGAATGTTTTGTAGATCCAAGGGTGTGTCCTACCTAGTGGAAATTGTGTGTCATTTTTCTTGAGTTGTATCACCTCATTATTTGTATAAACTTGTTGGAAGCTCATTGAGATTTCTTGCAATGATTTAGAAAAAGAGTGATTTGTTTATACAATAGAGTACAATTGAAAACCATGGTCTCAACAAAATAGTATCATTTTGTTTCAACTCAATTATGAAAGCAAAGCATTGTCTAGGTATACTTCTGTTTCATCTTAGCATGAAAAGTATCGCATTGTCTAAAGTGTGGATGTCAACTATACATAGTGCAGGAAATGAGACCTTAGAGTAGTACCTATATTTTATGAGTTCAAGGATGTTTTCTTAAATAACTGATAAGGTTTTCCATTGAAAGAGACCTTTGATTTTTATATTTTGCTAAATCTTGGCATGAAGTCAATATTCAAGGTACCTTATAACATAACAACTTCAAAACTTCTACATATGCCCTTAAGGGCATTGGTAGACTAAGCACTAGTTAGATCTAGCATTTCTCCATGGGGTGCACTAGTGATATTTTCCAAGAATGATGGTTCCTTAAAAATTTTCATATATTACAAAGATTTGAATAAAACCACAATGAATAATAAGTACCTGATACCTCGAATTAGTGATATTTTCAATGAAATGATAGGGGAAATAGTGTTCTTGAATATTAATATATGACTAGGTATTACCAGTTGAGAATGAAGGTAACACTCCTAAAATTGTCTTTTGAAACTAATTTAGGCATTACAAATTCATAGCACTGACATTTGGTTAGACTAATGCATTGATAGTGTTCATGAGTCTTATCAATGGTGTATTCCAAAATACCTATAAACCAATGTGTGCAAGGTTTCTTGGATGTTATTCTTGTATATTCAAAAAAGTAAAGAAGCATTAGGAGACTTTGTGGTTAGTGACGAGGTGTTCAAGGGAACATAAATTGTATGGAAAGTTTTCAAAGTGTGTTTTATTCTAGAACAATATCCATTACCTAAGGAACATTATTTTAGGGGATGGAATCTCTATATACCCATAAAAGTGGAAGTCGTCACGAATTGGAAAATGCAAAAAAATGCATAGTTTCATGGGATTGGCTACACATTGTTAAAGTTTTGAGAAAGGATTCTAGAAAATTGAAGACTTGATAACTACCTTGTAATGCAAGGAAATCAAATATAAATGGACTAACCAATGCAGTGTGGCATTCTCTAGGGTTAAAATATTTCTAACCAATACACTTATCCTATGAGTGCCAAACATTGGTAAGGACTTAGTAATATGCACAAATGCCTCAAAATAAGATTTGAGCGACATTGTGTTACTGTAGAAAGATGCATTATAGCTTATGCATCATGAGAGTGGAAAGTTTATGAGGAGAATTATGTCACATGTGAAGTGAAAATGATTGTGGTGATGTTGGATTTAAAACATTGGAAACATTATTTGGTAGGTCATGGATTTGTACTTATTACTTGTCACTAAATCTTGCATTTCATATTCACATAGAGGTATCTAACACCATGTAAATGAAATGGTGTGATTTATGTTGATAATTGTAGCTTAGGAAAGTACTTTTGCACTGGTGTAAGTATCTAGGTGTGCAAAAAATCACCCAATGTCTCCATGAGACGCTTGCTCAGGTATTGAGTAAGTTGCTACTGTAACTTAGCCTAAGTCTTTAGGAAAACCACATAACTAATTATATTGGCTATTAAGCTAAAGAAACCTAGGAAAATTAAATTATTTCCTTTACTGGTCATGTTTAATCTCAACAGTCCATCCTTGAATTTCGAGATTAGGTTTAGGGAATTATCTCAACAAAATGTTATAAAAATAAGGCTAAGGAGAGGAGAAGGATACACCATACAATAGCATAAGCCATTAAGAGAGGGATGTTTTCAAGTGAGAACTAAGATACTCAAGTGTGTCGAGTCTGAGGAAGGTGTAGGGGTAAAACATTGGAGATCCAGATCAGCCAAGTAGGTCAAGGACAGATCTAGGGCCTAATCAGTTGGATCATAGCCAGAGTATGTTGTAAATGTATTTTCCTCAGTTGGGAAATCATCCCAGGATGGGAGCCCAAGTATGTTCAAATTATTGAGTTAATGAAGAATTGTTGATTGGGTAGAATTTGTGTGTGTCACAAGTGATTAAGATTGGTTAATGTTTTTACTTCCACTAAATAGTTGTGTTAAGAAAATATTTGTGCTTTTATTCAGTAGATCTCTAATAATATGTTAGGAACTAATTGTTGAGTGTTGCGTTTAGGATTTAACATGGTATTAGAGCATGAACTCTGGAAAACTAGTCTCGTGAAATGCAGGTGCCAAGTTTGTAAAAGCATCTCTGGGGCCTGATTTGTTTGCAATTGTATGAGGCAGCAAAGTTTTTTTTGGGCTGAAAAGAAGAAATTTGAAGTCAGTACATTGTATGGTAGCCAAGTTGTTGAAGGAAGAAAAAAATGTTGAAGGCAATTTAAATGTTAATTGAATTTAAAAATAAAATAAAAAACGGGTCATGGCTAGGTGGTCGACACCCATGGGCATTGTCAAACCATACACTTGGATTGGCACATAGGATTCAATCATCATACTAAGAGAAGAAAGAGATAGATTGAGTAGGGCTCAAGTAGGAGCCACCAGTTGCGCAGTATATAGAAGATCGAGCCAGAAGACGAGGAGAAACAACCAATAGCCATCGAGGCAGCATCCAGAGCCTCTGAAGTTAAATAGCACGCAGATGAGAAAATGTGAGGGTGTTGAGGGTCAGTGACAGACACTACGTGTTTATACACAATGTTATTTGGGAGCGACAGACAAAAACTAGAGTGGCGGGCACAATGGTCGCAAATTAACAAGGCTTCGATAAGCATGGTTGGACTGCGTTAGGGACTAGGAAAAAGTGTCTCGAAGGTAAATTTTTCTGGCGAGGCATGAGAAGTCATCACCAACAAGTCACAAGGCTATAGAGGAGATTGGTTGTGGAGACAAACATACCACAGGATTTCAAGGTGCAAGTGATAGCTTGGAGATGGCATCATGTGTGGGTTGAGTAACTACGAAGGTGCTTGATAGACACTGTGAAATAGTAGATAGTGTTGAGGCAAGCAGAGTGAAGGCCAAGTTTGTAGGGTTATCCATTAAGGAAGGTGTCAAGAGAAAGAGGATAGTATAAATGTTGTCAGACTAGGGACATTGAGCAAAGGGGGATATAGGTTTGTAGGTTGACAAGAGCGACAAGGGCTAGCACCAAGCTACCAAAAAACACACACAATAGCATTAGCAGTTTAGTCAAAAGGTTCAATGGGATAAAATAGGTAAATTCATAGCCAAAACATCCACATAAAACCATGGTCAATGGCCATAAAGACACATATATCCAGTTTCGAGAAGAATTAAAAAAACAAGCAATATAGTGTTGCTAGTGTGATTAACAAAGGTTAGCCCTCAAAGTGGGAGAGCTAGACCATACCAATCAAGGGATTAGTAGTAGATTTGGGTGTCTAAAGGACCAAGTAGATTTTTTCATTTGAGATTTGGTGAAGGTGACTTTAATGGGTCTTTGCTTTGAAGACAGGTTGAATGGAGCCTCAAATTTCCCACCTTGGAAGGCTAGGTTCTCCTTGGTTCTCAAGGAAAATTCTCTCTAGGAAATTGTTAAGAAGGTGACCTTGTAGTTGAAAAATTCCAAGGAGAACTTTGCCCTATATAAGAGGGAGATAAAGGCACAAAGGGTACTCTACGATGAGGTAAAAGACCATATGATCCTTCACTTGTCTAAGAATAAATTTTCCAAGGAAATGTTCGATGATTTGGTGGGTCTATATCCGAGTAAGACAATTAATAAGAAAATGGTTTTGAGGGAAAATCTTTTGTCTATGCAGATGATTAAATCTAACATAGTGACAAGTTCCCTGATGAATATCACTCATATCTATGATCATCTTGCAGTAGTGGGGGGGAATTTGGAGGGAACAGAGTTAGTAAACATGGAGTTGAACAACTTCTGAGAGACATGGGATATGTTCATTGAAGGAATTTGTGCTTAAGAGAACCATCCCTCATTTGAGAAGTCAAGGGATGAACACATCCAAGAGGGTATGAGGGTTCAGTCAAAGGTTAAGGCCAACAAGCAGGAAGATGATGAGGATCTAGCTCTTATTGGTAAGATATTGAAGAGCAAAGAAAAAAGTTCAAGCGAGAGTGAGGTGTTAGTCTCACAGCTGATGAAGGAGGACTTAACTAACGTCAATTGTTTTGCATGTCATAAGAAAGGACACTATGCTTCATAATGTCCAAAGAGGAAGAAGGTTGAAGGTCAGGTGGGAGTTTTTTCCAAGAAGTTTGAGATAGAATTATTGCTTCTATCCTACCTTTCCTTAAGCACCATAGTCATTGGTGCATGGCTACCAGATAGTGAAGTCACAAAATATATCATAGGAACAAAAGAGTTATTTGATATAGAGTGTAATTGACAATTACATATGGAATTTAGCATTGATACCAAACATGTAGTGAAGGGAGTTGGAAGAATGATATTCCAGCCTAAGTCAAGAGGCAGGTAGGAAGTGAAGGAGAAGCTATTGGTGTCGGAACTTAGGTGGAATTTTCTCTTTGTCTCTATGACATAGAATAAGAGAATTATAGGATGGAAATGAACTAATCAAACCCATGGGATCTAGCCCAAACAATGGCCACATCATTGAAGTTGGTAAGGAAGAATTGTATAGGCTAAAGGGGTATCCTATTTGAGCAATGGCACGAAGCGGCAAGACCGAGACAAAGAAAAAGAAGCCAAAATATCTGAAGGTTAAGTATTTTAGAGGGAGTTAGCCTTTATGTTCAAGTGTGGGGAGTGGTCAACAAATCCTTCAAAGTATATCAAGAATATCTCTTGGTACGAGATGGCCTTATAAGATGTTCAGGAGTAGGAGGCTTCTAGGAACAATTCCAAAGGGAACAAGACTTTGAGGATTCTAAACTAGGCAACAGGGAAAGCTTCCAGTTCAAAAGGAGCATCCATAGCACTAGACACATTCCTAGGATTGAAACCAGTTCCAAGAGGTAGAAGTATCTCCCTCGCTAAGAGGGATTCAGGTTGATGATTGTAGCTCATGCAGAAAACTTTTGCACAAATCTAAGTGTCTAGGCATGCAAGAAGTTACCAAAAATATCCTTGGGACTCTCAAGTATTAAGTGGCTATTCTCACTTAGACGAAGTCAGCTTCATAAAATCACATAATTAATTATGTTGGCTATTGAGATTGGCAAAGTTAAGAAAATTAAAGTATTTACTTTATTGATCATGTTTTAATCCCAGCGATTGATCTCAAGTGATGCAAGATCTTATCTCGCCCATTGATCACTTTGGAGATTAGGGTTAGGGATTTAGCTCAAGGAAAATTTATAAAAGCAAGGCTAAGGAGAGGAGAAGGACACTCCATACAACGGCACAAGCCATTAAGAGAGAGATTTTCTCAAGTGAGGAATGAAATACTCAAGTGTGCCAAGTTCAAGGAAGGTGCAGGGATACAACAGTTGAGATATAGATTAGACAAGCAGATGAAGGATATATCTAGTGCCTAATCAATTGCAATAGATTTTGGGTATGTTTTAAATGTATTTTCTTGAGGTTGGGTCATTGTCCTAGGATAGGAGCCCAAGTAGATTCAAATTATTTATTTAATAAAGAATTTTTGATTTCGCAGAATTTGCGTCACATGTGATTGATATTGGTTTAATATTTTTTTTTCTACTGAATAATTATGTTAATGACCAAGTTGTCTTTTTATTCAATAGATTTGAAGTAATCTATTGGGAACTGATCCTCAGGTGGAAGGTTCAATATTTAACTTAGTATTAGAACATGAATTCTGAAAAACCAGTCCCGAGAAAATTTTTGGGTGCCAAGTTCATACAAAAATCGTCGAGGTCAGCATCAGTGGCGATTATATGAGGTAGCAAAGTTTTTTTAGGCTAAAATTAAAAAGGTCGAAAGTCACATGTTGTACGATGGCCATGTTGCTAAAAAAAATTACTTAAGGCAGTTTAGAGGTTAAATAAAAAAGGGGTCATGCTTAGGTGGTCCACTGCCATGGATGTTGTTAGACCCTACAACTAGGTTGAAACATAGGGTTCAAGTATTAAACTAACATAAGAAAGGGACAATTGGAGTCGAACCTAAACAAGAGCCACCAACCACATAATCTCTGAAGGATTGGACTTCTAAACAAGGAGCAATGACTCGCAGTCGTCGGGGCAGCAACTAAAGCCACTGAAGCTAAATCGCAGGCAGACAGGACACAACATGGGGATATCGAGGTCCAATGGTAAACACTACATGGTCTTGAGCAATTTCATTTGGGAGAAATTGACAACAACCAAATTTATCGACACAACAGCCTCAAGTCAACATGGCTCAGGAAAATGCAACTAGATTACGATAGTGACTACATAGCAATTTCGCCAAGGTAAAGTTATCACGTGAGGCAAGATAAAATTTCATTGATAATTCATAAGGCTACAAAGGATACTAGTCATGGAGGCCAATAGACCACAAGTCTGCAGGTAGCAGGCGATAGCTCTGAGTCATCATCACATAGGGATGAAGTATCTATGGAGGTGGCTAGACACTGCAAAACAATAGACAGTGCTCAAGCAAGTGGTGTTGAGGCCAAAGTCTTAGGGTCGATAGTTAAGAAAGGTGCCAAGAGAAGGAGTATGGCAACGATGCTATTAGACTATGACGTTGAGCAAGGGGGGTTGTTGGTCAACGCGTTGACGAGACCCACTATGGTTAGCACTAGGCCACCAACAAAATATGCAATAGCATTCGCAGTTTGGTCAGAAGTCACTAAGGAAGACAACATGCAAAGTGACAGTCATCACAACCACATAAAACCACATCTAGTAGCCATAAAGACATAAGTATCCAACTACCAAAATAAGGAGAAAAAAAAAACATCTAGTGTTTCTAGTATGATTGGTAGAGGTCAACCCTCATAGGAAGAGGCATAACATACCAATCAAGGGATGGGAAAACATTTGGGAGCCTAAAGCACTAGGCATGTTTTTTTGATTGAGATCTAGAGAATATGACTACATTGAATCTCTAATACGAAGACAGGGTGGATGGAGCCTCAAATTTCGTGCCTTGGAAGGTAGGGTCATCTTATTTCTCAAGGAAAACGATCTCTAATAGATTCTTAAGAAGGTGATCCTGGAGCCGAAAAATTCTATGGAGAAGGCCACCCTAGCTAAGAGGGAGATAGAGACACAAAGGGTGCTCTTGGATGCGGTAAGGACCATTTGATCACTCACTTGTCCGAGAAGAATTCAACCAAGGATATGTTTGATACTTTGGTGGGTCTACACCAAACCAAGACCATTAGCAAGAAAATGGTGTTGAGAGAAAATCTCTAGGTTATGCATATGTTTAGATTTGACATAATGAAAAGTTAACTCATGAAGATCACTCACATACACGATCAACTCGTAGTAGTGGGGGAAAACATGGATGATGTAGAGTTAGTAAACATTGCATTGAATGGCTTCCTAAAGACATCAAATCCATTCATCAAAGGAATTTGTGCTCAAGAGAACCATCCCTCATTTGAGAGGTTAGGGGATGATTACATCCCGGAGGAGATGAGGGTGTAGTCAAAGGCCAAGGATAGCAAGCAAGAAGGTTTCGAGCACCTGCCTCTTGTTAGTAAGATAATGAAGAGAAAATGAAAAGGTTTGAAGTGGAGTGAGGAGTCAGCCTCATAGCCAAAGAAGGACTTGACTAAGGTTGAGTGTTTTGCATGTCACAAGACAAGACACTACGCTTCATAGTATCTATAGAGGAAAAAGAGAAGAAAGGGTACATAATCAGCTATAGTTGTGTCAATGAAAGGTCGGGTGGAAGAGTTTTCTAGGAAGTTTGAGATAGAATTCTTGCTTGTGTTCTACATTTCCTCAAGCACCATAGTAGCTAGTGCATGGCTACTAGATAATGGAGTTGCATGACATATGATAGGAGCATGAGAGATACTTGACAGACTAACAAACTGGGACAGAGTTAGATGTGGAGTTTGGTGTTGATATCAAACATGTAGTGAAGGGATTTACAAAAATGATATACATTCTAAGATGGACAAGTGTGAAAATTCATAAACCTAGAATCCTATTGCAGCAACTGGAGAATATTCACCTAATTGTTATTCATTACTTAACAATTTATTTGCAGTTGTTCTACGACAAACAATGAATACATCACACTGCAACCTTCACTACATAAATAAAATGTGGAAACAAGAACTGAGCAAGAAGGAAGTCAAACACACATATGACACCATTATTTTCGGACAAATGTCCCCGAAAAAGCCCAATGCAGGAAAACTGGTGCAACAGTTGATGGTTTGTATTATTATGCAGTAGTTCTGAATACAATCTAGGATGTCTTACTGGCCATCCATACAGAGAAAATAACTGACAGAGAGTTAGTGAGAAAATGACCTCACACTAACACTGGAGATCTAGCACTGGCCCAACCCTGAACTAACAAGCCCCACACTGCCTCTGTGTTGCCTCTGCGCAGATATGCTTCACACTAGTTGGGGACTGCGTCACTCCCTTTGGTTGATCTTTTCACTAGCTGGATGTTGATCTTCTGGACCTCCGGTCTCACACCCAGATCTTCGACACTGGATCTCACTGATCCTCGGCAAAAATTGTGGATATTTTTAGAGGCTCAACGATGGCTTTGCGCTGCCCAGCGTAGCCCTTACAATATATCTTCTGCGTCCTCCTCTCTGCCTTCTATGTTATGTATTCCCGACTCAGGGAAAATCTCCAACCAGAACTATCTCTGACCCTCACTAGAAGAATCAACTCGATGATCTCTTTGGCTGCTATGTGTTGCTCACTTGAGAAATCGATCTCTATACTCTCTCTTGATGTGTTTTTCAAAATCCCATCAAGCCTTCTCTTATAACCTTCTCGTTGAGAAATCAATGGTCCAAATTAAAAAATAATCAAGAGATAAGATTAACTTGACTTGATCTTCTTCTTTTTCTAGAAGAATCACACCCAGTTCTATTAATATACTTTAATTATTTTAATTCCCTAAGTTTGGACTTGGGCTCCCATTAAAAATAATTAATTATTTTAATAAAACCCCATCTGGGTGGAATTTCCCAAAACGCTTCTGGATATTTTTGAATACATGTGTCTAAGCCTCCCTGCAAAATTTGAGACTTAGAGCACATCTAATGCTACCAAAAATCAACACTCCATATTAGTGAGGAATGTGCTCTAATAATGCATCATGTTGAAGCATTACACTGATTTTGTAACATCTCCCCCTGCGATGTTGATGGCTGACACTATTGTCCACCAAGTACTGCGTCGTTGCATCTATGTTGTTGCTAACACTGCATATTGCGCCAACTGCAGCTGCATTGCAACTCTATTTTTGTTGCAACAGAAAAACATCCAAAATATTGAACTAAGTGTTCAGTATGATGCATTTGATATTGAAGATCTTACTATTGCTAGTCTCTGCGTTGACCCTTTGAAGTTGTTGCACTGTTGTTGACTCTGCGTTGTGCCTTACTGCACTGTTGCCAACTCTGCTTTTCTCTGCTCAGACTCTGGCGTTCTCTAGCCACTGCACTGTCACCCCGGCACTCCTCTGCACCAACTGAAACTGGTCCATCCTGCTACTTCTAATATGGGCTCTCGTTGCAATGTATTGATCCAAGAGGTTGACTCCTCAAGGATCCTACCTAACTACAGCACTTACGAAATACAGTTCTAGATCACCCCAATTCTCCCCTTGGGATATGTGGGAAATCATGGCAAACGCCACCTCCTTAATCCTAGTAGTTGCAGCCTGCGAATCATGTTTCTCGTCCTTGTCCTTCTTTTTTAGAGGACATTTCGTAGCGTAGTGACCCATCTCACCACACCGGAAATGCTTGATCTTTGAGACGTCCTTTTTCCGCCTCTGATGCTCATGCTGCCCCTTGGATGCAAGGGTTGTATTCTCTTGCTCCTCCTTGGGCTTCGTCCCACTGTTGTTGTTGCCATCAAGTTTGCACTTGATCATATCTCGCCTCATCTCTTCCTGTTGAAGAGCGTCCCACATCGATTCCCAATTAGGCAAACCTTTCTCTGCCCAGGATGCTTTGGACAAAGGCTTGCCATTCTTCTAAGACTGAATTCAGAGTCAGTCTTACCATCTCGATCCCTTGAGGCGTCGATCCTACAATTGTCAATTGATCTTAGGTTTCCTAAAGCTTGGCAAGGAACAGATCAATGTGTTCTTCCTTCTACATCCTCGTAGATCACATCTTCTCATGCAAGAACATCTTCTGATGCTCGGAAGATCCTTGATACGTCTTCAAGGCATCCCACACCTGTTTGGTAGTCCCTTTGTCAGTGATGTGACATACTACATGGTCGCTCACTGCGTCGAGGATCAAACGCTTGGCTTTCATCATATCCTTCTTGTAGGCTTTCAACAGATATGCATCCACAGGGACAGTTACCACACCATCGATGAAGGCTTTGAGATCATGCTCATCTAGTAGACACTTGATCCTTGCATGTTAGATTACATAGAGGCACCCTCCAACCGATCTTCATCTCTCAGCCCATTAGTTGTCATCTATGCCAACAAAAGTCGAATTGTTCCCTCTCCTCTATGTAACTGCTAGGCTAGCCTACGCACTCCCTGTTGGAGTTAATAGATCTGCTCCTCGCTATTGCTACTTTGTAATTGAGAAATAGAATTCCTTGCTTGGAACTCTCTAAGAAAGAAAATTCCCTCAAATCAATGTTTTCTTCTCCCTTCTTCTGACGCCTTATTCCCCAGCTCAACTGCCTACGAGATGTATCCCCCTGAAAATTAGCCGTGTTGAATCTATTGTTGCGTTGTTCCCTCACAATCGTGACAAATCACAAAGCTGGAAAGTCCTACCTCTCTATCGACTCATACAGAGAGAGGCTTCCTCATAGTCTTCCTTCCACCTTACTGGACTATTTAAATAACAGGGACTCGATCTCTTGCCCTATGTAGTTATTCGATCTCCCTCTCTTTCTTCAATGTTGAGCTCTTACAGTGCTGCTCTCTTGCTTCTGCACTCACTACGATGCCATGTGAAAATTCCTAGACTGGAATCCTGTGCGGAAGCTGGAAAATATTCTTGAGTCGAGGATCAAACGCTTGGCTTTCATCATATCCTTCTTGTAGGCTTTCAACAGATATGCATCCACAGGGACAGTTACCACACCATCGATGAAGGCTTTGAGATCATGCTCATCTAGTAGACACTTGATCCTTGCATGTTAGATTACATAGAGGCACCCTCCAACCGATCTTCATCTCTCAGCCCATTAGTTGTCATCTATGCCAACAAAAGTCGAATTGTTCCCTCTCCTCTATGTAACTGCTAGGCTAGCCTACGCACTCCCTGTTGGAGTTAATAGATCTGCTCCTCGCTATTGCTACTTTGTAATTGAGAAATAGAATTCCTTGGCTTGGAACTCTCTAAGAAAGAAAATTCCCTCAAATCAATGTTTTCTTCTCCCTTCTTCTGACGCCTTATTCCCCAAGAACTACTGCAGCAAAAAAATGTGTCCCACAAAAAATTGCTTCGTGTTGAATCTATCGTTGTGTTGTTCCCTCTGTCGCTGACAAATCACAAACTAGAAAGTCCTACCTCTCTATCTCTCTGTCGACTCACTCAGAGGGAGACTTCCTCACAAATCTTTCCCTTCCTGGCCTGGACTATGCAAACCCTTGGGGACTCGATCTGCTGCCTATGCAGTTATTCGATCTCCCTCTTTTTCTTCAACGCTAAGCTCTTCTGGTCTACTCTCTTGCTTCACCTGCACTGCTCTGATACCATGTGAAGATTCCTAGACCTGGAATCCTATTGCGACAACTGGAAAATATTCACCTAATTGTTATTCTTTACTTAACAATTTATTTGCAGTTGTTCTACGTCAAACACTAAATACATCACACTGCAACCTTCACTACATAGATCAAATGTGGAAACAAGAACTAAGCAAGAAGGAAGTCAAACACACATGACCCTGTTATTTTTGGATAAATGTCCCCGGACTAACCCAATGCGTGAAAACCTATGCAGCAACTGAGGGTTTGTATCATTACGAAATAGTTCTAAATAAAATCTAGGATGCCTTACAAGCCATCCATACAGAGAAGATAACTGACAGAGAGTTAGTGAGAAAATGACCTCACACTAACACTGGGACTGACCCAACCCTAAACTAACAAGCCTCACACTGCCTCTGCATTGCCTCTATGCAGCCTCTACACAGATCTGCATCACACTGGCTAAGATTGTGTCACTCCCTTCGGCTGATCTTTCTGATCAATGGATGTTGATCTTCTAGCCCTCCTATCTCACACCCCGACTCTCTGGCACTGGATCTGACTGATCCTCAGCAAAAATTGTGAATCTCTTCAGAGGCTCAGTGTTGCCTTTGCGTGGCTCTACGCTGCCCATCGTAGCCCTTACGCTGCCTCTTATGCGTCCTCTTCTCTGCCTTCTTTGCTATGTATTCCCGCCTCATGAAAAATCTCCAACCGGAATTATCTCTGCCCTTCACTACAAGAATCAACTAGATGATCTCTCTGGCTTCTCTGCGCTACTCACTTGAGAAACCAATCTGTAAACTCTCTCTCGATGTGTTTTTCAAATGCCCGTCAAGTAGTCTCTTATAACCTTCTCGTTGAGAAATCAATAGCCCAAATTAAAATATAATCACGGGCTAAGATTAAATTGACTTGATCTTCGTCTTTTTCTAGAAGATTCACACCCAGTTCTATTAATGTACTTTAAGTATTTTAATTACGTAAGTTTAGACTTGGCTACCATTAAAAATAATTAATTATTTTAATAAAACCTCATCCAGGTGGAATTTCCCAAAATGCTTTTTGGGAATTTTGGAATACGTGTCAAGCCTCCCTACAAAATTTGAGACATAGAGCACATCCGCTGCTACCAGAAATCAACAACAACAACGAATCAGACCCATGGAATCTAGCTCAGATTATTGCCATGTCATTGCAGTTAGAGAGGGAAACATGTATATGTTAAATCATTGGCCTATTCAAGCAACGGTTAGAAATAGCAAGACAATGACAAAGAATAAGGAATGAGAATCTTCAAAGGTTGAGAAATTTAAAGGGAGTAAGCCTTTATGCTTAAGTGAGGATGAGCGGCCAATGGATTCTTCAAGTATGTTAAGAAGGTGCCTTGGTATGAGATAACCATACAACATTTTTAGCAACAAAAGATTCTAGGAACAAGTCCAAAGGGAGCAAGTCTTTGAGGATGATTCCAAACTAGGCGGCAAGGAAGGCTTCCAGTTAAAAGGGAGCAACCATGATAGTGAACAGAATGCCAATATCAAAGTCAAGTACCTCCCTTATAAGACAGAGTGTTTATAATTGTAGCTTGGGAAGGTACTGAATAGGCCTAAGTGTCAAGGCATGAAAGAAGTTTTCCAACGTCTCCTTAAGAAACTTGCTCAAGATATATGTAAGTTTTCTTTTCCCAAGGAAGAATTATGTGAGTTGTTTATGTAACTTTGTTCAAGTCTAACTCAGGAAAAAATACATAATTAATAACGTTGGCTATTGAGCTAAAGAAACTTAAGAAAAGTAGTGTTTACTTTAATAATCATATTTTAATCTCAACCATCGATCTCGAATGAGGTGAGATCTAATCTTAGAGACCTAACACTTTGGAGATTAGGGTTAGGGATTTAACTCGATGAAAAGTCATAAAAGCAAGGTTAAGGAGAGGACACACCATATAAATGCATAAGCCATCGAAGAGAGATTTTCTCAACTGGGGATTAAAATATGTTTCCAATGTAAGTTGCTCAAGCAAATCAAGGACACATCTAGGGCTTAATCAACTGGATCAAATATAGGGTACGTTGTAAATGTATTTTCCTCAATTGGGCCATTTTCCCAGGATAAGAGCGCAAGTAGGTTCAGAATATTAAGTTAATGGGGAATTGTTAATGGGGTAGAATTTGGATGTACCACATGTGATTGAGATTGGTTAATATTTTTGCTTTCGTTGAATTAATGTGTTAAGAACCTAGTTGTGCTTTTATTAAGTAGATTTGTAATAATATGCTAGGAACTAATCATTGGGTACTCAGTTCAGGATTTAACATGGTATTAGAGCGTGAACTTCGAGAAACCAGTCTCAAGAATATTTTGAAATCCAGGTTTATATAGGGATCATTGGTGCTACCTGGTCACAATTGTACAAGGCAAACAAGTTTTTTTGGACTATAAAGCAAAAGGATGAAGGTCGTACACTATATGACAACCGAGTTGTTCAAGGAAAAAGAATTTGTGAAGATAGTTTAAAGGTTAATTAAATTTTTAAAACTAAAATAAAAAAAAGGGTCATGGTTAGGTTGCCAATATCCATGTGGGTTGCTAGACCCTGCATTTGTGTCAATGCCCTGGATTCAGGCGTTAGACTAACGAAAGGAAAGGACAAGTTGAGTAGGACCCAAGTAGGAGCCACCAACTACAAAGTATGTAGAGGATCGGCCCACGAGATGAGGAGCAACTACTAGAAGCCTTTGAGGCGGCAGTTATTGTCATTGAAGTTAAATCACAAATAGACAAGACACAATGCATCAGTGTTGAGGATCAGCTACAAACTCTACATGGCCAAGAGCAATTATGTTTGGGAGTGATTGACAACCAACAAAGTTGTATTCACAGCGCCCATGAGCTTATGGGGCTCAAGAAGATGCGATTGGATTGGGTGGGGGGTTTGGGCAGTAATGCCACCGAGGTAAAGTTGTTGTGTGAGGCTTGAGAATACATCATTGATTAAGTTGTAAGGTTGCAAAGGAGGTTGGTCACAAAGGCTAACATACCACAAATTTGTAGGGCGTAAGTAACAACTGTGAGTTGTCATCATGTGGAGCTTAAGCAACTACAAAGGTGGCTAGAAAACACTACAAAACAGTAGACAATGCTTAAGAAAGTGTTGTCAAGGTTAGGTTCGCAAAGTTAAATTTCAAGGAAGTTGTTAGGAGAAGGAGCACGATAGCAATGTTGTTGAGGCAGGGACGTCAAGCAAGCATGCTCTGTAGGATAACAAGAGACACCAAGGTCAGCATTGGGCCATTAGCAGAATACCCGACAACATTGGCACTCTAGCCAAAATTCACTGTGGGAGACATCAGGCCAAGCGATAGTCGGTGCAACGATGTAAAATCACAACCAGCAGCCACAGAGACACAGCAGCCAACTAGACAAAGAAAAAAACAATAGTTTAGTGGTGCTAACATGGTTGGTACAGGTTAGCCCTCAGAGGGAGAGAGGTAGACCATACCATTCAAGGGATTCGTAATAAATTTGGGTGCCTTAAGGACTAGACAGATTGTTTCAATTAAGATCTAGTGAAGATGCTTGCAGTGGGTCTTCAATTCGAAGACACGTTAGATGGAGCCTCAAATTCCCCGCCTTAGAAGGCTAGGGTCACTTTGGTTATCAAGGAAAACAATCTCTAGAAGATTGTTTAGAAGGTGATCTTAGAGACTACAAAGGCTAAAGAGAAGGCCCCCCTAGATAAGAGGGAGATAAAAGGCATAACGGGTACTCTTGGATGCAACAAACGACCATTTTATTTCTCACTTGTTTGAGAGGAAGTTAGTCAAGGAGATGTTTGATGCTTTGGTTGGGTCTATGCTAGAACAAGAACATTAATAGAGAAATGGTGTTGACAGACAAGCTTCAATCTACAGAGATGACTAGATCTAACACGGTGACAAGTTACTTGATGAAGACCACTCATGTCCGTGATTAGCTAGCAGGACGATGCAAAGTTAGTAAACACGTTTTGAATGGCTTCCCATTGACATGGGATACATTCATCAAAGGAATATGTGCTTGGGAGAACTAGCCCTCATTTGAGACGCTATTGGATGACTACATCCAGAAGGTGATGACAATGTCGTTAAATGCCAAGGCCAACATGCAAGAAGAAGATGAGGACTTGGCTCTTGTCGATAGGCATTGAAGAGCAAGAAAAAAGGTTTTAGTGGGAGTGAGGAGTCAACATCATAGGTGAAGAAGGACTTGACAAAGTTCAAGTGTTTTTCAAGTTATAAGACATGACATTACACTGCTAGAGAGGATGAATGGCATAAAGGGTACGCGATCAAATTTAGCTACATCAACAAAAACTCAGGTGGAAGAGTTTTCCAAGAAGTTTGAGATAGACTTATTGCTTGTTTCTTATCTTTCCTCAAGCAACATACCAATTATTGTGTGGCTACAGAATTGTGGAGCCACATGACATATGACAAGAGCACGAAAGTTATTTAACATCGTAATGATAGAGAAGGTGTTTGTTGTATCATTCTAGGACGAAAAGGCACTTATCAAACCCATGAAATCTAGCTCAGATGATAGCCACTTCATTGGAGTTAAGAAAGGGAAACTTGTAAAGGCTAAAGGGACAACTTATTCAAGCAATGGAAAGAAGCAGTAGGATAGTGACAAAGAACAAGGAGCGGGAAGATCCAAAGGTCAAGCAGTTCAAAGGGATCCAACCTTCATGTTCAGGTGGGGAGGAGAAATTAGTAGAACCTACCAAATATTTCAAGAGGGTCTCTTTGTAAGAGCTTACCTTAAAGGATGCGTAGGAATAGGAGGCTTCTAGGAACAAGTCCAAATGGAGGAGGTCTTAAAGGATGATTCCAAATCAACTAGTAGGAAAGGCTTCCAATTCAAAGGGAGAAGCCATGGTAGTGTATGCAGTTCCAAGATCAGACCCAGATGTAAGTGGCATAAGTACATCCCTCGGCGCAAGGGAGTGTTAGGGATTGTAGTTTGGGAAGATACTTCTACATAAGCCTAAGTGTCTAGGTGTGCAAGAAGACCCCTAAAGTCTCCTTACGACACTTGCTCAAGTACTAAGTTGGTTGTTATTGTAACTTATCATAATTCTAACTTAAGAAAATCACATATTTAATTATTTGGCTATTGAGCTAAAGAAAGTTTAAAAAATTAAAGTGTGTACTTTAGTGATCATGTGTTAATCTCAACTCCTGATCTCAAGTGAGCAGGTATTTAATCACGATCATTCATCACTTTGTAGGTTAGGGTTAGGAATTTAGCTCAATGAAAAGTTACAAGATCAAAGCTAAGGTGAGGAGAAGGACACACCATACAACGACATAAGCCATTGAGAGAGGGATTTTCTCAAGTGAGGAATGAGATACTCAATTGTGTCTGGTCTCATAAAGGTGTCAAGATACAACATTGGAGATCCAAATCATCCAAGCAAATAAAGAATATATCGAGGGCCTGATTAGTGTAACTCATATCCAATGTATGTTGTACATGTATTTTCCTTAATTGGGACATTACCCCAAGACATGATCGCAAGTAGGTACAACTTATTAAGTTAACAAATAAATGTTGATTAGGCAGAATTTACATGTGTTGCATGTGACTGAGATTGGTTAATATTTTTGCTTCCACCAAATAGTTGCATTGAGAACCTTGTGATGCTTTTATTCAGTAGACGTAATAATTTGCTACGAACTAATTGTTGAATGTTAGGTTCAGGATTTCACAAGTTTATGAGTGCCATATAGGATTTCTACATCACAATTAAGAAAACATGGTGGACGATACCGTAAGAAAAAGTTTATGAATCTTATCCTTGATACTCTTAAAGATTGATTTGAAGGAATGAGTTTTATAATAGCTTCATGGAGATTGTTGGTATTTGAAGGTTAAGTCGATGTTAAGCATCGAGAACCCAAGTTTAAATGGTACATCTTTGAGGAAAATGGATTCAATTTCAAGGGAGAATATGCATCCCTTGGGAAGGAGAATATACACCGTCTTAAAAGAAACCCACAAAACACTTTATGCACCTAGGATTGAAGATGTATGTAGACTATGTAGACATGAAGAAGCTCTTGGTTTGGGTGGATATGAAACATGATGTGGACTAATTCATCACTGAAAGCCTTGAATGTCAACAAGAAAAGATCGGACAAAACCACATGTCTAGACTTTTAAAACCTCGTGACATCCCAAAGTTAAAATGGGTAGTGATTCTCATGGATTTCATGATATGTTCACCACCACGGCAAAGGGATAACACCTTTTTTGTCATAGTTGATACACTAACGTGAATCACTTAGTTTATTCTAGTTAATAAAACCTATGATGTCGCTAATGTCAAAATTATTCATCTTCATGAATTCCATAAGAAGATAATCCTGAACAAAGATTCTTGGTTTTGTCTAGGTTTTAGACAATCCTTCAAGACCTAGTGAAATTTGAGCATTCATTATCATCCTAAAATAGATGTGAAAATAGGGAGTTGGCCAAATGATGTCAACATGCTTAGGATGTTTCCAATGGATCCACAAAACCATTGTGAAAAGTGTTTGTCTTCGGATAGAATTTACTTACAACAATGATTATAACTCTATTGAGATGTTTCATATGAATGCCTTTATGGAAGACCTTAGAAAGGGTGGAAGAGAAAGTAATAGCAAGTCCAAAGTTGATACATGAAATGGAAGAGTAAGTAATTCACATTAGATAGTAGTTGAAGGAAGCACAAAATCGATAAAAGACTTATGTTCATCCACGTTGTACAAACCAAAACTATTTGATCGGAGACAAGCTTTTTTATGTATTACGGAAAAAAAAACTATTATTAAGTTTAAAGAACAGATATTTGTCACCTTAATTTACAAGGTTGTTTGAAACTCTGAAACAAATCAGACTAGTGCCCTATCACCTCACATTACCATCCCACTTGCACAAAACTTGTGATGTTTTCCATGTATTGGTTTTAGGACATTATGTAGCAAATGAATCTCATATACTTCAATGGAAAGTATTGTAGGTTTTGGTCAAGAGAACCTACAAGGTCAAACTATCCCTATCACCTCACACTTCCATCCCACTTGGACAAAACTTATAATGTTTTCCACATATTGATTTTAGGACATTATGTAGCAAATGAATCTCATATACTTCAATGGAAAGTATTGTAGGTTTTGGTCAAGAGAACCTACAGAGTCAAACTATCAAGGATATTGGATCAAACAGTTCAACAGCTCAAAGATTTCCTAATGGACCAAGTTAAGGTCAATGGGATAAACATGATTGAAAATATGCTACCACATAGGACACAAACACTGTGCATCGAGATTCTATACACTCTAACTTCAAATTGAATTTTCTCAAAGGGTGGGAGTATGTAACAACCCACATTTTGGCCTTAAACAACTAGAATTCAAATTTTCAGTTATCTCAATGATTCATTCACTTGGAATTTATTTGGAATTTGCTATATTGATGATGCAATTTTATATGTAGACATCAAATATATATGATATGTGGAAAATATATGATATTTTTATAGTTATATGTTTATAATGATTATAGTTATGTGCTCCCATTTGAATGTGTAATTAAAATGTTAAATTTTGATATGTTGACGCCGATTCAAAATTTTATGTTGTGTATATGGATGTGATGCATTGTTTTAATGAATAAATGTTGCTCACTTGAACAAATGTATTTAAGATTAGGCTATTGCATGAAATTGTTGTAATGTGTGTATGAGCTATCGGTGAGTTAACCTACAAATTGATGCATTATGTAATAATGTCATGGTACCCTTAATGACATAGACATCATGGAGATAATCTGCAACACACCCCCTTATTGACCCCTCCCCCACTTTTTTCCATTGTAATTTTTTTTATTTAATTTGTTTTGTGGACCCTAGTGCCTTGTATGCCGATGTACAGAACCGGCTGGTTGAGTCATGGAACTAACCAGTTCCACCTGGAAGCCATCTAGTACCACTTTACCAGTCCAACCGGCCACTTTGGCCGGTTCCAAGCAGGTTCTGATAATATCAGTGCAAATCAGGGAATAAAGGGTGCAAAATTATACAATCAAATTGCTGGAAGCATCCATTCCTATGATATTACCAGCCATTGTCATGTTCCATAGAATGAGCAAGGATACTAAGTTTGTACATCTCATCTAGTGCCAATGAGATGGGGAATGAAATCTGCTGCTAAGTATGTCAAAAAGGTATTAGTGAAGTTTTTTCTAGAAGATTACTCTAAATTCAGTGGGAATTTAGGCTTTTCTATTCCTAAGTGATGAGGGTCAGAGATAATCTTGGGGCTGTACAGATCTCACCTGTTACAGCGTATGGAACTTGATTTATGTAGCAGATTTATGACATACAGAGCCTAAAATCCCGTAGCAGATTTCCAACAATTGATTGTCTTAAATTGTATAATTTCCATGTGCAGGATGGTGCTCCATAGCTGGAGATTACTGGCCCTCAAGCCATCTATTGAAATTCTTCTCAGGTCCAGGCACTGGAAACAGTTGAAACAAATGAAATTTACTTACCATGGCATGCCTGAGAATACGTGTTGAGATCTGGAAAAATTATCACAATAGATAAATCAGTCCTCAGTGCTTATTTGGAGAAATTAGAGAATAATAGTGAGAAATGGGAAGAGTGCTGCCTTGTCTTGAAGAGTAATGCGTTCTCATTGTTTAGAAGGCACTTGCTTGGATGAGTGCTTCAGCCCACGCATTATATTGTGGAGATTTATGAGTGGGTTCAGTCAAGTCATGCCAAAAGATAGCCATAAAAGGCTATAGCCCAAGTATAAGATTTTATTTTATTTGCTGCAACTTCATATGGTCATGGGGGGAATTGTTCGGTTCCTCCGAGCCTTTATAAGGCAACCACCAAAACACAATTGCAGCAGGGAATCTATTCAAAGGCCTATATACCCTACGCCTCTTGATGGCAATGGCCATGTTATGCTCAAATCCTCTCCTACACTCTGGCAAAAGCAAGCTCATAAATTTCTGACAGTCTATACACTAAGCAGGGGCATTTTGTCTTTGTTTGAAAACAGATGTTACCTACTACGGCTATCGGGGCATTGTTCGGTTTATTTTGTCAAGAACTCTCCTGCCTCATTTAATAGATGAACATATGTCATGGTATCGCATTCTTTAAATTCATCAAAAAACGAAACCACAGCTAAAATAAGAACACCGTTTAGACCATACCTCCAACCAGAAAGTAAAATAAAATAAAAAGCCATAAGATATAAAACAAATAACTTCAAAAGCCAAGCCCACCATAAGCATGTTAGTGTTCTACCCAACCATGCAAACTGTATTGAACGTTAGCAACAAAAATCCATTATCAATGCATTAAGAGTGCAATCGAAATGAGAATTTGTTGCATCTTAAGGATCAATTTGATGATGTATAACATTCTCATCAGTTTAACAGAAATGCATTAAAACAAATTAAGCTATTGCGGCCTATGCAATTTCCTCTTTGACTTCTATTTAAAAAAAAACCTAAACCAAGGTATCAGCCACCAAAAACCATCCAACGAAGCTAGCAGTTTACTTCTTCTTCTCAGTAGTTCCAGAAACCTCCAAAATATATCAATAACAAGAGTGTGAATTATTTGCGACAACTAAGATTAGGTTGCCAACAAAAATTTCAGATCATAACACGTGTCAATAATAACTAATTTGGATCCAAATGAACCATTTTGTAATCGACAACCTTCCCTAAGAAAACAAAAGCAAGAGCATTGCTACAACAAACCTATCAAACTGATGCCATTATGAGAATTTGTTGAATCTTAAGGAACAATTTGACGATGTAGAACATTCTCATCAGTTGAACAGAATGCATTAAAAGATAAAACAAATTAAGCTATTGCAGCCTATGCAATTTCCTCTTTGACTTCTCTTAAAAAAAAACTAAACCAAGGTATCAGCCACAAAAAACCATCCAAAGAAGCTAGAAGTTTACTTCTTCTTCTCGGTAGTTCCAGCAACCTCCAAAATATATCAATGACAAGAGAGTGTTAATTATTTGCAACAACTAAGATTAGGTTGCCAACAAAATGGTCAGATCATAACACATGTCAATAATAACTAGTTTGGATCCAAATGAACAATTTTGTAATGGGCAACCTTCCCTAAGAAAACAACAGCAAAAGCAATGCTATAACAAACCTATCAAACTGATGCCATTATGAACAATTCTGATAACAATACAAGTTTATATGAATCCAGATTTAAAGCTATAAAAAAAATATTTAAAGATACTGAAGAGCCAAGAAGGCAGCTAAACCTTTGTGATTAGCTAAGTTCACAAAAGCGGAATGAAGCATTTTCCTTCTTATTAAGCATCACTTACAACTATACGTACATATGTATATCTATAGAAAGAATCCACTTAGAAAGAATTCAAAGGATGGTGGATAGAATTCATCAACAAATCCACAAAGAAATGAAAGTTCATTAATATCCAAAGAGCAGCAAATCCCAAATTAGTACACCACAGCAATCTGGAGAAAATGCACTTCGACTTATTTCAGGATTTCAACACTAGATGAAGTTTTGTACAAAATATCTTCAAGGACTTGAAACCAAAACATAGCACAATCCAACAACAGTAAAAGAGATCTCTTCCAATTAGATGCAAGGTTCAGGATCAAGATTGGGATCAGAAAGAAACATATTATGAACAATGAACAAAACTCAAATGAGTTCTCCCGATTTAGTTAAGAATAACGATAGCAGGCTCATTTAGCCAATGATAACAAACGACGATTGGATTGAACAGAGGCCATTACCAATAAAATAAAGAAATAGAAGTGATCAATCTACCGACTAAGCTTCAGACTCGGGATTGCCACTCATTGTTATTCTCCAAAATATTCATGTGAGACAACACCCAAGCAAGAGACCATCCATACACTTCAAGTAGTTGCAAGAAACGTGGCAGTCCAAAGAATTAAAGGAAGCATTGAGCATGTATCACCTATTAATTTACCCCATTCAAAGACTATTTCCAACCATCCAATCAAGGTATATCAAAGAGGAAAACCCCACATTGTTATCCGACAATTGGACAACTAAACAGGAGATGGATCTCATTATTCATTTTTTCCACAGTTACAGATTATCAAATGGCAGAATCTGCGGTGGGTGAGTTTCATTCTCTAATGTTTTCAAATCCTAACGCAGGGTCATAATCAGGAGAGGTTTAGAAAGCTTCACAGTTCTCCTCAACAAACAGATTAGGGTATTAATACTTAATAAAACATATTTCTCAGGGGGTTTGAACAGGAGAAAGCCACTCTTATGTTCCTTTTCTTTAATATCTTGGTAATCTTATCTGAAAACAGAGGACTCACATAGCATTAGGTTCAGGAACCATGTATAATAGCTTCCTCTCATTTCAGTCTTGGCCCTTGAAACAGTGCATTGCATATACGAATTAATTCAAGCCTCGAAGTAGAGAAGCATAGCTACTCCTAAGTCTTGAAGCAGAGAAGTATGGCTAGTCCTTGTATAACTGCTCGACAATTAACAATCGAGAAGCCAAGTCCTAATGAATATTGCTTGTTAGCTGGTTGTTTCCTGTGCAGGTTACACCAAACAATAGTGGGCAGTTGACTGGCATATTGCAGCCTTATATGTCTGAAGAAGAACATGGAGTACAGAACCAGGACTTGCAGCCATCAGGAGGACCTGGGTCTCTATATAAGTAGAGAACTCTAGAGTACATCTGTGCACACTGTGCGGCACAGGCTAACCGTTGGAACAGTAAAAGAAACCATGTGACAATTAGCCACAGTTCATTACATACCAGAGTCTAAATGCAGCACCAGATGAACAGTCCAGACAGTGGTTGTACACACAGCTCATTACATATGAGGATCTAAACATAAAACATACCAAGCATTTCGTATGCATGCAGTTTACTGCAGAACATGAATATACACAGCATGTTTTGAATCTTCTATAACATCAACCAGTGACCATATTTCAAACAGGTATGGGCAGTCGTGTTACGCCCGCATATTAATATCAATAGTAATTTGTTATGCAGTTAATGTGAGAAGAACACTTTTCTCAAATGAAAGTAGCGACCAAGTCAAGGATGAAGCTTCTCCACCCAACCGTAAACTGGAGCTGCAGGGTAATCTTGCCCAATCAGCCCCGAGCCAGGTTCCTAGGCGTGAGGAGACTGCTTAATGGACCAGGAATCTCAGGCTCCCTTCTCTATCTGTATCGAGTCTTCACCTTCGAGTCAGTTCATCGTGTGCTCTCTTTCCTCTATGTTGCTTTCGACACCATGAACTTTGCCATGCTCCCTCATTGAAGCCTTTTTGTGTTGTTCAAGCTCTCCATTCTGGTGGTTAGAACCCAGCCTGGTCCACATTTTTAGGACCAACCAAAACTGCTCTAGCTGTCCATTGTCCTCTGATTTTGCGGTGTTTGGTCCAATCATCACTGGTCAAATTGTTGGCCAATGATCCTCATGCCATTTAGCCCTTTTCCCTTTGCTTGCCATCTGTACCAGGCAACATGTCCACCTCAGCCTTGGAACCCATGTCCATAACTCATCTTGTTTTATTTAGTTTTAAAAAAAAATCAATGTTCATGATAAAGGGGAAGTGTGGATCCTATGTCCCTAACTCGGCATGTTTTATTTAGTTCAAAAAAAATTCAATGTTTATGATAATGGGGAAGTGTGACCTGAACTATTACATAATCACACATTATCAATGTTATTTATAATTTAATTTATGTTTTAGAATACTACTATGATATGTGGGTGGGTGTGGTTTTGATAGCAAGCAAGATTCATCGAAGTGATTATTTAATGACATGGTTTTAAGAACAAATGCACATTACGGTTGGGGTTCAATGCGAGTGTGTTGACTCCTATTAAGAGGGGTGGAGGCATTATCCTTTGTGTATCCTTTAAAACTTGGTGTTATAGGACATTGATGTTTCCCACACTCTCCTAGAAATATAATGACCATTCTTGGTTACTCATCGACAGTTAGATCGATAGAGTGGACACTTCCAACTTATGGCTACATCTAGAGTTGGGTCAATATAGTTGATGCTCTAGTGTATTGCAATAGAGGAGGAGATTAAAAATGGAATATTGAAGTGGAGATGATTAGGTATTCAAAGACGATTCTAATTTGGTCTAGATCTAGATAGCAAATGGTTGTGTCATCCTTTACTTCATTTAATAGATCCCTTGCCATGTTTAAAATGCTAGTATAATTTAGTCTAATAAATGTGAATGTGATTATTCATGTAACTTCTTGATTGAGTTATTTATATTTGTTTAAATGAATGCATTGTTACCGTCAAACATGTATGGTTGTGGACATAAGAGAATTGTACAAGGAAATATCCATACCTAGCATATGCATACAGTAGTATGATTATGTAACGAATTAATTGCTAATTATGTCATTATGAAAATAATATTATATGCATTTAAAATATTTAAAAACAAGATAGACATCTTTTGACTTGTTGAGTGGTTGGTGTAAAGGTCAATTGTAATAATCATTCAACTTGTGATTGAAGAGTTTTCTTATCTTGGCAATTTAATATATAAGACCTTTAGAGTGAAGGGTTAGATTAATAATCATAGTAGTTAAGGATGCTTAGGGGGATGTGCATGGAAAGTGATAAGTGGGTGGAAGGAGGAAGTGTTGGTGAAGGCTTGGAAGTTTGATCTATTGAGAATTCAATAGGGCAATGATTATGATTAATTCTCTTTACGATAATTGTTTGTGTTTCCTTTTTACTTATTAGCTTTGTTCCTTATTATTATATGTGTGAAGCATCAAACAGCTACCAAATCAAGAAGAACAATGACACAATATACAAGTTGCAAGCCAGGGCCAAAACCTCTCGTCTTGAGAGGAAAACCCTTAAATCTCTTCTCTTCCTTATAGATTCTTCAATTGACGAATTCCATGACCTTAAGACTGAGACTAATACCCTCCAAGAACAAGACCAACCTCTTTGGATGATGTGCCAACTTCGATCTAGTCAAACCCAATCAAATCTCTTCCAGTAGCACCTTTTTGTCCTTTTGTTGCAAGATTTTCGGCCTCCTACTGCAGATCTGAAATTTTGGCCTCCTGCAACTGTGGCTGCCACGCGTGGGAACTTTGATCTTCTTCTAGAGCCCTCCTCTAACCTTTGCTTGCCTTTCCCTGACTCATGTAGCTTGAGAGAGACCCTTGGTGACCTTTGCTTGACCTCTTTGCCTCCTTTTCTCCAAGATTGAACTTTTAGATGGATGTCCTAGGTCTGTTGCAAAAACCCTAGTCCTCTTTAGCACATGAGTGAGAGAGTTAGCCCCAAAAAAAAATTTCCTTCGTCCTTCCTCTTCTACGTTGCCTTCTCCTTGCTCTTCCCTTGCTAGAATGAGTGATGAGTGAGTGTATCTCAAGGAGGATGAGTTCTCCTCTATATATAGGCTCTTCAAAGTGGACGTGGCTCTTCCATTTAGGCTGACTTGCCAGCTGCCAAGCCAACTTGGTCTTAGAGGGTACTCTGACACTTTTAAAGACAAAAATAATTTTCTTTACAAGTTACAATGTGCCCAATGGGGTCTTCAACTAATACAATGACTCTTTTGACTTCTTGACCTAGGACAAATCCTAGAAGCACTCAATGGGTGCTTGACTTATAAAATAAAAAACCTTGAGCATGAAACCCATGCTCCAAAATAATAATAATAAATTTTCTTTTAGTTCATAATTTACAAGAATCAATAATACATTTCATACTTACGAAGACTGAACCTAGTTACACATTTTTCAACATGATCTTTTCATGAGAAATTGGGAAAATGATTGATTTGGGAAAATTTTGGAATGAAAATTTTATTTATTGTTGTTTTTGGAGACCCCGACATGGAGGGATAGGAAACAAAAGTGTTATCTTAAGAGTTAAGAAGCTAATTAGGCTCTTGGTTGATAGGGAGGATAATTGTTCCTTAGGACAAGGAGCAAAGAAAAACTATGGAATACCTTTGTACTCGATAGTAACTCTAAAACCAAGAAATGTATAGAAGAGAGGAATTTTGTCTAATTATTTATTGTCTTTCACTATATAAAATCCTATAACGTATGCTACTTAAACTTATAGTTTATTGTCAAATTACATATTCTTTATTTCCAAGAATTAAGTGACTTGTAGGTTTCTCTTTTGTTATAATTCTAGAGTATTATAGGGTATAGTGATATTAATTTTTAAGAACAAATATATTATGACTATGTAAACCTATGTTGTTGAATTAAGAACATTGATGATTAACC
This sequence comes from Pinus albicaulis, assembly GCA_034641835.2. Lineage (NCBI taxonomy): Eukaryota > Viridiplantae > Streptophyta > Pinopsida > Pinales > Pinaceae > Pinus > Pinus albicaulis. The sequence continues at coordinate 339,679,511 of CM076570.1, read as the reverse complement.
TAAACAACAATAGCCTTCTTACCATGACTAACCCCGTGAAGGGTGTTACATAAGAAAATTACAATCCATGCCTATTCACAAGCCTACAAATTTCAATGAACAAAAAACAAATTGAGCTACATCCTACAACCTACGATTCCTCTTTGGTTGTTTGTCTCATGCATACAAAAATCAACTTGTTTACTAAGATAGGGTTCACTCCCAAGCTTTGTGCATTGAGATCATCATCATTGGGTACAAAATTATGATTCATCATCGATTTCTTTATAAAAACCAACTCTAATCCTGCAACCCTAGCAAACCTCTACTTGGTGGTTAATCAACAAGCATTGAATGCGCAATTTCAAAAGCCCAGGTTCGAAAGTTTTCTAAATCTCACTCTCCCCTAACATAACGCAACATCTTCGACCCATAGCAACACCCTCAACCCAATTCACTATATAGTATAGAGCAACACCCCAACCACAAATAGATACTCAAGAATGGGAAAGTTCTAGTAGTTGGCTCATCATAGTAGGTCACCTTATCTAACATTGTAACCATTTAACTAAAAAACTTCAACACCCTTTCCACACTACATCTACATACTTATCATTTTAGCTAAAAAACTTCAACACCATTTTGATACTAACACTAAAAAATAATGAAGCACTACTGCAAAATAAAACATCACCACTTTATACCACACCTAATGTCTACACGAAAAGAAAAGGCATGGGATTGTTAGACTCAACATAAAGAAGGGCTTCAAGTGTGGACCTTCCAAATATTCCTTCATTCACTTGCCATCAACCTGTTATATCTTCGTAGCACCATTTATGATCTGCAAAATGTGGAAAGGTCACTACTTGTGCATCCATAGCATTCGTAGATGCCCAAAGTACTTTATCACCATAACATGGAACTAATTACCCACACTATGACCTTAGCTTCAATAATTACAATCATTGCAGGCCTTCTTTTCATACCTCTAAACACTATGGTGAAATAATGCAAGAAACCTATATTTTCCAAACTTGTATCAATTCATCCAACCTTTCTTGAAGCAGAACCTCCTTTATCATTTGTGTAGCCGAGGCTAGTAACATGCTAGATTGTAACATTCTAGATTATACATATTCTAGCAACATAAATATTTCCTTACCATAAGCAATGTAAAGAGTGTGTGAGTAGTCAAAGCTTTACAAGTGGTGAAGTAAGCCCATAACCCTGTGCGTATTCTCTCATTCCAATCATCTATATTCCCTACATCGATCTTTGATAGATACCTTTTCCAAAATTTTGTTAAATGCTTTAACAAGGCCATTCGCTTGAGGAAGATAGGAGGTAGTCCTATGGTGTCGAATCGTGAACTCTTTAAACACACTGCATGTGTTACATTCACAAAGTGCTTCCCTAAATCATTAGTCAAGTTCCGCAAACAACCAAACCTAGTAACAATATTCTCGAAAATGAACCTCACAATGTCAATGCAGCTGGCTGGACAGTGCAACTTCAACTCACCAAGTCAAACAGTCAATGGCCATAATAATGTACTGCACCCCCATAGTACCTCACAAGCAGAGCAATAGACCCAATAAAATCAATTGTTCATCTGTCAAAATGTCCTTCAACTAAAAAGTCCTTTGACTAAAACTAGCTGCAACGGAAATAAATCCCTCCAGCCTTGTGACAAATGTCACGCTGCTTGGCATACGAACAGCATCAGACAAAAGCGTAGCCCACCACAAATCTGAGATTATAAAAATAAATAAATTAAAAATTAAAATTAAATTAAAAAAATTTTAAAAAAATTAAAAAATTAGCAATATTATGTCATTTACTTAGTTTATGGTTTAAGGCTTAACAATAAGTGGTTATCTTGCCAAGATTGACGTCACTACATAGAAGGTTCCAAACGCATTATGGCACAAGTCAAAAAGTCCAAAAACTTCCAACACTAGCAAAATAATTCTACCCTAGGGAATTGTTGCTATTTGTTAGACCAAGGTTCTTAAAGGAGATGATTATGGCCTCTGCTGCGATTTCTGTATTGCATGATACTTATTTTCAGGCCAAATTAAACAAAAGATCGAGATTGTGGTTTCGGATGCTCAGAACATCAAGGTTTGCAAATAAGCCTTGTTGAGATTATCACAACCAAAGATTTCTACATATTCATGGGTTGTTATGGAGAGTTGAGTGCCTATGCGCTTGCTCATGATGTCTCTGGCAGGAAAGGCTATTATTTTGCATCTTCATCTCTATGGAAAATGAGGAATTTTATAATAATATTCTATATTTAATATCGTTAATAGGTCAATGACTTCAAATAGTCAATGGCTCATCTTTGCAGGCTCTTTCTTCATTGTAGAATAACCTTCAACATTTTGTAAGATTTGCATATTGATGAATGTTATCTCAAGTTATTGACAGAATAAAAATACGCCTACATATATCCTAACATACAAATACTAAGAGGCCTGAAGCACTTCCTCTAAAATTAATTGATAACAGGTCAGAGCAGCAGTGTGTGCAACCAAAAAAGACCCTTCACAGGCAATTTAAGGGCACACACATAAAGAGCCAACTTCATTAATTTTGAAATATGTTCTCCCACCAGAATAACCACGTGTCTTCACTCCCTTGAATTGACTCTCTGCATCCTTCTCTGCATACTTATGACTTCACAAAAATAAACATTCAAACATTTCATCTGTAGACAATGCCTAATCACTGAGGACCCTAAAAACTTACAAAATTAATTCAATTTTTTAAGGCCATGGGCATTGCACACAAAAACATAATTTGAATAAATGGAAAATAAATCCCGACATGCCACTATAAAAGGATTGAAATATTCAAATTGCTGACTCATTATTTGCATGAAGCCCATAAAAGTTAAAACATAAGATAGAGAAGGAAAAACATCAAAAACTGTCACTAGTCTCCCCATTCCTCATCATGGCATATTCACCTCAATGAGAATATACATAAATTAAAAATACAACTGGCAAGTGCCAGTACCGCAGGTTGAAACTAAATTATAAACTAGAGAAGTCCTGCCTACTAAAGAAGATTTAAATATTGTTCCTCATTTACCAAAATTGTGACAACAGATATGTTGAAATTACAACTAGCAGGCAAAATCCAGTAACACGAGTTGACACACACAATGAAACTAGAGAATCCCTGCTTGCAGAATATGAGTTATATGTTGTTCCCCATTTACCAAAATTGTGACATATTTCTAGCCTGTCTTCTGCTTCTTGTTTATGACAGTTTTACTTTCTGCATGGGCAGCTGCAGCTTCTCTGCGCGCTCTCTTCATACCTTTCATTTTAGCTAGTGCCATATCTCCTACCTGCACAAAGAGAGCACAATTACGTTCATAAGAAACAAGAGAAGAGACCCTTATTCATGAAACATGGTGTACAGAAGAAACACACTTGAAAGCGGGCAATAGAAAATACCTCCTGCTTGGGCATATAAATCTTCCCAACTTTTCCAGATAAAAGATCCTTACCAACGTTCTTGACCTGAAAATAAAATGCAAGATGTACACAGATAATATTCATCAAAAAAAGTCTTATGGAAATGGAAAGAAAAATTCTGTAACTGGGAAATCCGAAAACATTACCTTCTTTCTGGGTTTTAAATCAGAAGATTTCATGGCATCTTTTCTAACATCCTCATTTGGAAGTCGATGCCGTCTGTGTACAAGGTCCATTGATGGTCCAATTTCAACTAGTTCAATACGTGGAACAATTGTGCCAGATTTTTTCAGACGTATTGCACAATGCATGAAATGAACCTACATCAAAATTAAACCAAGATACTAGTAAAAAAGAAAAACAAAGAAACATTCTCAGAAGCTCTAAAGGGCAGACTAATTACCACTAATTGAGAAGTAAGGACTTGTCTCTCCCCTGAAACTTTCTACAATCAAAAGTCGCACAAATTTTGTGTGCTTGGAATGCATACAAGAAAATCCAATGCCCTGGAGCACTGATTCAGAACTAACAAAAGTAATTCTAAAACAGGAAGACAAGCAAACCTTGTCGTCGCCCACAGCTGTGCATACAAATACACGATCTAGACCTGCAAGATTTAGTGTTTCCACAACCTGGCCAACCAAGAGATAACGCATTTACGTGAGTACTATCTGTAAGCAAATATTTATCATAATATTTCCATTAATAAAATTATTATAACAAGATAGGAAACTACAGCATTAATATTCTAAGAAAAAACTGAGACAAGAACCACACCTCCCCCCTGAACATATCAAGCAAAACCTCTTTCAAATGTTTGAGCTGTTCCTTGGTCTCAAAACCTTCCCCAATGAAAGCAAAAAGAGGCTTTGAGCCTACTTGTGGGGCCAATTTCTTTCCATAACCAAACACCTCCATCGAACTGAAATTTTCCACACCGACCTCAATCAGATCATATATATGATGATCATATGTTCTCCCTAAGACAAGATTATTTGGCCTCTTTTTTGAATGAGAAGCAAACTGCAGCAATGCAAGGTTAACGATCAGTACAGCATCTACAATGACTAGTGCACATTTTCATGATAAAGATATTAATGTTCTATAAAATAAAGATATGATTTTTCCATAAAATACATGCCAGACAAGATGTATTTAACTTGTAGACTATAAGCTACAGTATACTAAGTTTTAAGCAAGAGGTAAGAAATATTTTAACTTGAAGTCAAACTAAAAGCTGAGAGTTTGTCCACAGGCTATTGGTTCAATGATAAAGCAAGGGTTGTGATATTCTCCCCACCAAAGTAAAAATCCCCCAGAGAAATGTTTCGCCCCTTGTGGGCTTCACAGGTAACCCATACCTAATGCCTTCACAAATACGTAAGCTAACAAGAACAGAAACATACCGCAAAAAGACTGCAATCAGTTTTCAGAGAAAGAAACTCCAAGGTAGTTTCACCCCCACTTTCAAATGGCCGGATCTTGTCATTCTTTCTGGTGTACTTGATAGCATTTCCCCCAGCTCTCTTGAGATGAAATATGTCAGTCAATAGTGTGTTCAATACCTTGCTAGTCTTTGTGCCATGCAAAATTAGCATTTTCTTTACATTTTCAACCTGCAGCGTGTCAAACAAGTTTAAAATACATAAAAAGAAAACTACCAATCTTGGAGGGTTATCTGAATCTCCAATAAAGAATTCTCTCTTTGAATATAAAAGATCCTAGATGAAGTTATGAAGATAATCATGAACTGATTATTTCTTAACTTCTGCATTTTTACTTATCTAGACAAGACACTCAATATGCAAGGAGGCTTAACAAAAAACATGTAAGAAGAAAGAATTTCTGAAATTATCTTCTATGCAAATATTTTGAATTAACAATACCACAGGAATTCACAATTTAATAGAGGCACTTACAAGCTTTGGAGCATGCTTTTCAAGAGCCCTCTTTGCAGACTTTGTCTTGGGTTTTACAACTTTCAGCATGTTTTCAGCAATTATCAAAACTAGAAACTGGTAACAACACAAAAAGTTCCAAGTCAGTCCAGTAAATCAACAGTTAATTGCTAAATTTAAATTCTCCAAATGAGTCCAAGATTAAAGAGGCCAACAATGAGGTATTGCAAATGCCCAGTGTAAAATTTTAAGAATGAATTAAAGGAACCACGTAAGGGGATTTTCAGATGTACTCTGTCTATGTGCCCAGCTGCTGTCTATTTAACTTTATATGTGAGTCCAAAATGGTTAAATGGGAGTATGTTCAAGTCTATGTGAAACTTGAGTGCTGTGTAGCGTGTTTGTGTGTATTATTGAAAGCTAAAGAATGGTTAATGAATGATAGCGGAGATTGTACATATGTCCATCTTTCTCCGGATCCTTCAATTCCAGTCTTCCTTTGGCAACCTTGATGTATGTAACCTTTTACAGTGCCGTCATTCCCTATCCTCATTGCCACTCAGCTTCCCCCACAAAACTGTTCCAATCCACTACTGGCCCATCTCTCCCCACCCAACCATTGTTGTTCACACTCCCGTCAATTCCCAACAACATATGTAAAATATATGTTGTGAAATATTTAGCGTCTCGATGATATGGTTATTTTAGCACTTTACTTTGTTTGAAACCGGGTTAACTGAGATACATTTGGTGAATAATATGAATTAAGCCATCATAGTAATGTCAACCCTTATTGCTATTTTATCACCCGATAGGGTATTCATACCTGCGTACACACTTTGCTAATATGATTGCCTGATTGTCCTCACCCTTCAGAGGGCGAAGACCCTGTAACTGTGTCCTTTTTGCAAGCAGACTGGTATAGATACATTTCAATAATACTATTGCTCGACTACTATTCAGAAATAAGAACTAGTAGTAAGGAAGATTTGGTTTAAACTTTAATTACTATCCAGCTGGTTTGGTGGGAAAAACCCGGAGTCAACCTCTATACCCTTACACCAAAGACGTAAATTCTCTGTTTGCTGCTAATGGAATTATTGGTTAAGTTCTCTGGGGTACTCAAGTTGACTAAAGGTGGAGATTCTCCGTCTCTGGAGTCCCTCATTGACTAAAGGGTGGAGGCCTCTGGCTGCCCTAGAGACTAGTCTACTTGTTCAGTGCTTAGAATTAGTGCACTCTGGATTCCCAGCATTGGGTGAAGTTGCTTAGCAACCTCAGGGTGTACGCAAATCTCTGGAACCCCTGAGATAAGTGAGGCTGGAGACTTTTATCTCTGGAGTCCCTCATTGGCTAATGAGTGGGGGAAACCTACCTCTGGAACCCCTGTACAAGCCTACAACTAAACAGCAACATACAAAGTGGAGGTAGGACGGACAGGTTTCACAAGCTAGGGGCTGGCAGCTGCTCTATTGGAAATTGTCAATGGTTGGGAGGAAAATCATAAACCCGATACCAATGCCCATCCTGAGTTATCCTATTAACAATGACGCTCAGGAATCGTCTAGACAGTTCACCACATATCAGGGTTACTTAATTGCAAGTACTTCCCAAATTGCCTGGCAGGAGGTGGATCAAGGGATTTTGTAGTCACGGACTGTGGCTGATTTTGGTAGTCATGGACAATACTGTAACTGTGGCTGATTTTGTAGTCATGGACAATGCTGTACAATTAGGAACTGTGGCTGATTTTGTGGTCATGGACTGTGGCTGATTTTGGTAGTCATGGACAATACTGTACTGTGGCTGATTTTGTAGTCATGGACAATGTTATACTGCGGCTGATTTTGTAGTCATGGACAATACTGAACTGTGGCTTGGTAGTCATGGACAATACTGTACTGTGGCTGATTTTGTAGTCATGGACAATGTTGTACTGCGGCTGATTTTGTAGTCATGGACAATACTGAACTGTGGCTGATTTTGTAGTCATGGATAATGCTGTACATTTAGGCACTGTGGCTACCCCAAATGGCTATATGTGCTACCCCAAGGGACAACCTCTGGGACGATATTGTTCTTAGAGAATATTAAACCTGAGGCAAATTCTTAGGTCGCCTTAAGACTGGGCCACCAGATACCACAATCTAGCACTTTAAAAGACCTTATGAAATTAGGATAGAACATCACGTATTGCCTCCATTTCAATTCGTGAGGTTCATAGGAAGAAATCCCAGTGTTCCGAGGACATCTAGAGTGATATTGCTTATTTTATGTACAAAAAAGAGCATATCAGTTGTGGCATGCTATAACTCTGTTCCTGATGTAGCTTTGTACAAGCTCTGTTGACATGTGCTATTGACTGTGGCTTATGAGCACTCTGTCCCTGGTATTCCCTTGTATAAGTTTGGTTGTTATTACCGCTATTCCTAGCATTTATTTTGTATGCCCTCTCTAATGACTACACAACTGTTAGTCTTCTCATACATATGTATACAGTAGAGAAGAGAAGCTCATACTGAATATGATGTTATTATTTACATTGATACAAGATATGATGTGATGTTACCAAACCTGTGTAGCTGTGTTTCATTATTGGACAGCATGCCTTGCTACAACAGCAAAGAAATAGTCATCACTGAACTGCTCATCTAATGGAACAGCACTATCACTGTCACTAACTTGTTGCCAATTGACGACCAAACTCATGGTCTATCCAAACCTCGATATTTTCGTGTTAATACATTGAAAGTAGATGTGCATTCCGTCTTTCAAATTTGGTTAAAGACAGCTGAGATATTGAAAATTTTAAACTGTAACAGTAGCTTGAGATTAATTTTGTATGTTTTGCGTAATATTCATATGCATAGGCTGATCTTTATATGAGACATCAATCAATTGAATGTGTATCCATGCTAAGCACAAGTACATAGATAATAAATTTTGATAGGGTACCTATAGCATTTGGAATATGGTACCTATGGCATTAGGAACTCGGGATGTTGACAAAGATTCATGGACAAGTTGATGCCTTTGTGACGTGGCTTTTCCTTGGTGCTTTTTACCACAGCCATTGCTCATTTGGCATGATGTTATATAGGCAATTGTAACATATTTTGTTGTCATTTATGGTTGAGCATGGTGTTATTCTTTACCTTGATACAAGGCATGATGTGATGTTATCAAACCTGTGTAGCCGTGTTTCACTATTGGACAGCATGCCTTGCTACAACAGCAAAGAAATAGTCATCACTAAACTGCTCATCTAGCAGAACAGCACTATGACTGTCACTAATGTGTTGCCAATTGCCAATATGGTACCTATGGCATTAGAAACTTGGGATGTTAACAAAGATTCATGGACATGTTGATGCCTTTGTGACGTGGCTTTTCCTTGGTGCTTTTTACATTTATTTCATGTGTAGAACTTCATGGATTGCAGATTATACTGGGAATACCATTTCTTATACACTCTGAAAATGAACAGAGGGCTGTCATATTGTTGGATCTGTTCAGCATTTGCCACAACAGCAAGTTGCTTTGCGTAATTGATTACAACTATGTGCACTCATTAACTCTTCTCACCAGCATGATGTACTAAACGACAGTAGGCATAACAACCGTAGAGTGGCCCTCCTTTATGGCATAAGATAGAGCTTCTTTAGGGGAACAATCAGATGGTGAGCGAAATGACCAGCTGTAGGTTCATGATTATACTGCCCTCTTGACAGTCCTCTTTCGCTGACTCCCTTGGAAAAATTCCTAGTGTAACCATTCAGATTCATTAAACAGGGCCCCAAGCTTTAGGGAAGGAAATCTGTCTCATAACCAAGTGAGAGCAGTTCTGCCCTATAGATTAAAATGTTGGTGGAAAGAGTCAATATTGCAACCACCATTGCAACCACCACAGGTTCAAGAAGAACAGACAAGGAACCTTCACCAAAATCAAGTCACTCGGGTAAGACTCTGGATATAATTACAAGGAGGATATCTGAGGAAATTCCCGAGGTCTGAAGTTTGAAACATAAGACGGAATACATTGCAACACTATCCATCTGGTTTTTTTTCACTGTCATCTTCCAAAAGTGCAGACAATGGTCTTAACACCTAAAAAACCTAGTTGAGACCAGCAGCTGCAATAATGACAAATCTGTCAGGTATAGCAGCTAGCCACTTCTAGTGGTCTGCTATCTACCAGAATGTGAAGAAGCCCTAACAAAATGACAATAAATTGAGAGATAGTTGCCCAAACCTTAAGCGATCAAGTCCCAAGAATATCCCGGTTTTGCCAAATACAACCGTTGTTCAGGTTCTGGGACAGTGCATACATCCTAGTTTGAAATCAGGGTTTGCAACCTTACCAAAAAACTAATAATAATAAAAATAAATAAATAAATAAAACAAAAATTGGGTGTGCTACAAGTGGTATCAGAGCGCCAAGTTTCAACACTGGGCCTCGAGGTGAAAATAATAAACAAGTATGTTAATGAATTAAAATGATCATGTATGTATATGTGTTCTAGTTAGTATGAACAACCATAAGTCTAGAAGACGTTGGCATGATGCACCTCTATCTGATGTAATTGATGGTTGCATGCCTCGATGTCAACACACCACAGGCACCAACAAGACAAGGGAATGAACAACAGGATGGTTGAGTACAGCTCCGACAGATCCCAACACAAGCTAGAAGAAAGATTCATCGGATGGGAGAGGTCAGCTGAGCATCGTGGAGAAGGAGACTCTCCCGACTGGGTAGACACCTTGAGGAGTGTCAAGGCCAAGCTAAGAAGTTACAAAGCTGATAATGAAAGACTGGTCAAGGCCCAAGAAAGGCAAGCAGAAGTCAATGCTGCTATCTTACAGAGCCTTTCAAAATTACAGAGGCAAGGACAATACGGAGCAGGAGTTAGTACTAGAAATAAACAGAGATACAGGGAAGTGGAGGAAGAGACAAATGGAGCATATGGAAGTTGATCTAGGAAGAAACACATATTGGAAAGTGATGATACAATAAAAGGAGGTACTCTAGGATGTACCCGTGAGAGGGGAGTTAGTACACATAGACAACATCTTGATTCCCCTCCCAAAACCCCTTACCTTCGAAGGAGAAATGAGGAAGTTTGAAGATGCTGAAGTCTGGTTGTTGGGGATGAGGAAGTTCTTGAGGATTCACAATTATTTTGAGAACACGAAGGCGAGGATTGCCACATTCAGCTTGAAGGGAAAAGTTGATATATGGTGGGAAGAAGTGAAAAATGTGAAAATTTATACAAGAAGAAAATTTGATCTAGTGTCAATTCGAGGAGTTGTTTCAGAAAAAGTATGTGTCAAAGAGATGTTTCGATAGCAAAGCAAAGGGATTCTATGAGCTCAAGATGGGACAAATGTCGGATGATGAATATCAGAATATGTCACCAAATTTCTAAAGTTGTCATGATATGTACCCTACTTGAAGGACAAAAAAGAAAAGTCCAAAGATTTATCAGTGGATTACCCCAGTCCTTCAACGATTGCATTGAATTTGATGAACCTCAGACATTAGAAGATGCCATTAGAAAATTGAAACATTGATATGAGCAATCAAGACGCAGGCCAGAATTTATGAGTGGTTGGAAGCCAGAAAGTAACAAGAAGAATAAAGAAAGATGGCATAAGAAAGGAAGGAAAATGCAAACCACAGGTAAAATGAAGGTGCAGCCTCAGCCATTACAGGTCGACCTCAACCAAAGTTCAAACCTACGGAAAAAGGATATGTGCATCAACCTATAGGAGGGCATAATAGATCGGATGATAAGAAACCATTGCAATGTTGGACATGTTGAGTAAATCATTGTAAGATAGATTGCTCGCAACAGAATAATTCCAGGCCACAAATATAGAACATACAAGAAGCTCGCACTGTAGGGGACGTAGCCCAAAGCATACCCGGGATATATTTCGTTGTGGATAACAGACAGGCTGACCATCAGGCCTCCATCATTGAAATGGAAGATAAAATTTCTGATCAAATTATCTCTATTCTAATTGACCTTGGTTCCAATTACAATTAGATTAGCCCTGAGCTTGTAGATCACTACCAGCTAGCCAAAGAAACCCATACAAAAGCATGGTTGGTCCAGCTAGCCACAGGGACAAAGAGAAAGGTAAGCGAATGGGTAAAATCATGTGCATTTGAACTCAATGGCATGGCAACCATAGAAAACCTTAATCTGCTTCCCCCGGGTGCATATAATATGTTATTGGGTATGAATTGGTTGTATGCCCATCAAACAAAAAAGACTGTTACGAGAAGGCCATTGAAAGACTATACGAGAGTAGGGAAAGGAGAATACTTAAAGGCAAAAAGAAACCTACCTCGTTAAGAATAATCACAGCTATGCAAGCTAAGAGTAGAAATAGAAAAGGGTGTACCCTATTTGTTGTACACATTTCTAGTACTACAAAAGCCTACAACAATGCAGGAAAAGAAGACAGTGAAGTCCTAGATAAATATCTTGTTCTACAACAATACCAGAATGTATTCCCTCCAGACATCGATGGCTTGCCCCCTAACAATGAGGTAGACTTTTCTATCAAATTGATGCCAGGACCAGCACCGGCATCCAAGGCACCCTATAGGATGAGTACTCCTAAGTTGGTAACACTAAAATTGCAATTAAAGGAGATGCTTGATAAGGGCTACATAAGACCAAGTGTGTCTTCATTGGGAGCATCAATATTATTTGTAAAGAAAAAGGATGCCATGCTCAAACTATGCATCGATTGCACACAAGTAAATAAGGTGACCATTAAAAACAAATACCCCTTGTCACAAATTGATAATTTATTCGATCAGTTGAGAGGAGCGACAGTCTTCTCCAAAAATGATTTGAGATCAGGATATCATCAAGTGTGCATCAAGGAGAAGGATATTCACAAGACAACCTTTCGAACAAGATATGGGTGCTACGAGTTCATGGTGGTTGTTGTCCATCAGCAGATAATTCTAGGTCAGGAATTATGCCAGAGCATCTATAATGTTTTGTTAGTTTTTGAAGTTTTTTAGATGACCAAAGCTCTAAACTGTTTAAAAACAGGTGAAATTCTTAATTACTAATGATGTATTAGAAGGGTTGATTCTTCACCTCTTAATAATAATTTAGCTTTGATGAGATATGTAAGGTTGAAAACTTAGAAGTTATATGATTTGCTAAACATCAAACTGATTATTTAACTTGACATATGCAGTAGATGCGTGTAAAATACTTTTACAGCCAAACAATATATGTTTAAAACTTTAAGGGAAGATGACAATTTAATGATGTAGAGGAGTTATCTCAGACAAAGAGTCCAATAAACTAATCTCTTTAAAGGATTATAACTTCAAAGGGGATTTCCGAAAGATTGATACTCAATCTATCTTACCCAGAACTCCCATAAACTTCAAACACATGCAGAAAAACAGAGTGATAATATAATTGACAAAGAAGAATTTACAAGGACACAAGTTGTCTCGAAATGAATCCAGAATCCTTTCATTACTTCAAAAATAACTTAGAAGGGTATAAGTCTACTCAAAAGTCTATCACAATGGTTCAACCCATCATACTTCGTTCTACAAAGTATTTATACAATTTTCTCAAAAATATCTTGAATAAATATCAAGATATATTTACAATGATATTTCAAAATTGTTTTACAAAAATAGAACTATAAGATAGGAAAATAAACTGTTGAATTTGTCTGGCACTGAATTTAGGTTGTTGTTGACGACTAGGCTAGAAAAGTTGTTATTCAGTTGCTTTCTCTGGCTATCTGCCCATTTCTTCTTGTAATTCTGCTTGTTGTTGCTGAAACTCGGAATTACTGATGTAAAACTGTTTGTTGATTCAACCAATGAGTAGACATAATTTGTCCCGCCTTTCCTCATTTGGAATGGTGGCTTTGATTAAATTTTTGTAAGTCTCATCCACTTCAGTGTACTTCTCCAAGATGGGCCGTTATCATCCAATCCAATCATCGCCTTACATAAAAAAGGGAAAAAGTTTGAGTGGACGACTGAATGTGTAGCAAGTTTTGACCAGTTGAAGCAATTGCTCACTAATGCACCGTTCTTAAGGATTGCTACCAACCTAGACAAAGACTTCTAAATTATGTGACCCATGACCTAAAGCTAGTTGCCATTATCCATGCATTAAAAATGTGGAGCCACTACTTCCTAGGCAAGAGATTTACCTTAAAGATGGATCATGGATGGTTGAAATACTTGTTTGATCAGCCTAAATTGAATGCAAGAAAAGCTAGGTAGTTGGCAACCCTTAGCGATATTGACTTTGAGATCAAATATATAAAAGGCAAGGAAAATAGGGATGACGATGCACTCAGCAAAAAAGTGCAAATAAATCACCTAACAGCCATTAGTTCTTATGGAACTAACCTTGGGGAACAAATCATAAATGCAGGACAATATGACAAGCAATATCAACAGATAAAGGAAGAGTTACAACAAGCGGACAAGGGAGAGTAAGAGTGAGGAATATCACCTCACAATGAGGGTATGTTCAAATTCCAAAATAGAATCTGTGCCAAACAACAGTGAATTAAAAAGGCTCATACTCAAGGAATTCCATGCCAAACAATATTTTGGCCATCCAAGGTATCAGAAGAGCCTCACAGCCATTAAAAAGTTTTACTATTGGCCTAATCTGAAGAAAGAGGTGGAAATTTTTATTGCGAAATGTCTGGAATGCCAGCAGGTAAAGACTGAATGCAAACACCCAGCATGATTCTTGCAGCCTATTCCCATTCCAAAATGCAAATGGAAGTGAAATCCATGGATTTTGTTACAGGACTACCAAAAACATTCAGGCAACACGATGCAATCATAGTGGTAATTGACAAATTGAGCCTAGCGGCACACTTTGTAGCAGTCAAATTCACAAATTAAGCCAGTGAAATAGCCCAAATCTTCACCCGGGAAATTGTGAGATTGCACAAGGTTCCCAAGAAAATCATCTCTGAGAGAGACACTAAGTTCACCTCAAGGTTTTGGAAGGAACTATTCACAGTCCTAGCGATAGAATTGGCTTTCAGCATAGCTTATCATCCACAAATGGATGGACAAACAGAGAGAACGAGGATATGTCGAGAATGTATGTGCTACATCAACCAAAGAAATGTGAAGAGTAGCTCCCACTAGTAGAGTTCGCATATAACAATGGGTACCAGGAATCCCTGAAGAACCATTTTGAGGCATTGTACGGGAGGTGTTGCAATATTCTTATTAACTAGAGCGATCTAGTAAATAGGTCATAATTGGACCTGAAATGTTGAGAGAAATGGAACAAGAAATGCAAGCCATTAAGAAAAATTTGAAGACAGCAAAGGGCTGGCAAAAGAGTTACACAAATCAGCATAGAGTGTATAAGGAGTTCCAAGTTGAGGAACACATATATCGGCGCATTAAACACAAGAAGAGCTCCCTAAAGATTGGGGCATGTGTCAAGTTGGCACCACGATTTTGTGGACCTTTTGAAGTATTGCAAAGGATAGGACCAGTGGATTATAGATTAGACTTACCTCCTTCAGTAAAAATACATGATGTTTTCCATGTGTTCTTGCTTAAGAGATATGTGCAAGATCCTAATCATGTCATTGATTGGCTTGTTCTACAGGTGGACCCAAAGGGAGGATTCCAGCCAAAGTCGTTATGCATCCTAGAGCAGAGGAAGCTCATGCTCCGAAACCGACCAATAGAGCAGGTTAAAGTACAATGGAAACACTTTGGGCCCACGGAACCCACACGGGAAATGGTCGATCGAAAGGAAGAAGCTTACCCATCTTTGTTTGTAGATTAAAAAAAAAAAGTAAATATTATATAAAGTTGTAAGCTCCATGAACAGTACGCTCAATACACTGCATATTTTGTTTTATTGTATATGGTCATGGAACACCAAGAACAGTGTTCCCCTTAAGGGGGAGGGGTTGTAATGACCCTTATCATCATGCAAAATATGTAGATATTGTGTTGATGGTCTTGGTCATGGTACATTCACGTATATAATGTAAATATCGTCTTGGTCACCTTGCACTAGTATGGTTACTGTATATATTTCCTTAGTTATCTTTATATACATGTTGAAAATAAAAATAAAAATAAACCTAAGAGTCATAAACCAAATCTTTTATTGATCATTATGATTTGTTATGAATGAACGCATGTTATATATTGTATTACTTCAATATTGAAATTTAACAAATTCCTATATATTTACAAGCATTGGTGTTCTTATAGCTCAAAATATTAATGTTGTTAAAGATATGGGAATAACAAATGATGTGTTTTAAAGTTGTTTTACCTATAAGGCTTGTAAGGCTTATTAGATAGGCCTGTGAAAGTTGCTATAACCCTAGACATAGACCCACCTTTTAAAACTAGCACGTATAAGACAATTCCTTTCATAATGGTAGGAGTGGGTGCTAGTGAAGGCCTTGCGTAAAGCATGGACTTTTTGTTGACATTTCCCTAATGACTCAAACAGTGGATTACATTAACCTTCCATTCAGATCGAGGTGTTATCTTAGGGTATGTTTCCAAGGACAAACAACGGGCCTAGGAAGATGGCAGATGGCAGGAAAGGAAGGAAGGAGGGGCCAAATGGCAGGACACTGATTGGCCAAGGAAAACCGATTAGCAGTGACAAGGACTGAAAGGATAGGGGGACATCTTGGATTAGGGGCTAGGCCCTAACTAACCAGGAGTAGTGTGCGAACAATAGAAAAGAAGGAAGTTGGGACCAAGAGGGGGCACGAAGAACTAGAAGAAGCGAACGGTGTAAGTGCAGTAAGAGGAACGAAGAAAACAGTGGAAAGTAAAATAAAAAAAGAAGGTCAGTATTGAAAAAATCATCTGAAGAGCATAATTCAGGGAATTGGTTGCAGAGGAAGGAGAGGCACGAATTTAGTATCATGTGGTCGACATCATGAGGGCAGTAGGGGGACCTGCTAGAAAAGAGGTTAGTAACAGCAATGTTGCACGACTCATACTCGTATAAGACAAGTTTGGCCATTGACTCATCCACTCGTATAAGACTCGAGAACGACCAGTATAAAACTCGTATAAGACTCATCAAAATGCAAAAAAACCTTCATGCAAATTCTCTTTTTCTCCACCTCATTTCCAAAAAAAAAAAATTTAAAAAACTGCCTTTTGGGGTTCGACCGATCTAATAGGGGTCCGATGTGGGTCTTATACAAAACCCGCGGGTCCTATATGAGTAGTCGAGTCTTATGCGAGTTTGTCGGAGTAAGGGTCTTAAGCGCGAGTTATATGCGAGTGAACCCGGCTCGCCATAGAACTCGCGAAGACTAGCGGGTACTCACAGGTCTTATGCGATTGGTGCTTCACTGAGTAACAGTGAACCTACAGAGTCTTATGGATTAGATTCTTACGATTTTCGCACCTATTTAGTGCCTGGATGCTAGGATGTAGTTTAGCAAACAGTGCTTGTTGAAAATAGGATAACGAAAATATATGTTGTGAATGATTTAGTGTCTAGATGCTAGGGTTAGCAAACTGCTTTGTTTGAAACTAGGTTAATTGAGATACATTTGGTGAATAATATGAATTAATCCATCATAATAATGTCAACCCTTATCGCTATTTTATTGCCTAATAGGGTATTCATACCTGCATACACACTTTGCTAATATGATTGCCTGATTTTCCCCATCCTTCTGAGGGCGAAGACCCTGTAATTGTGTCGTGACTCCTTTTTGCAAGCATAATTGTATAGATGCATTTCAATAATACTATTACTCGTCTACTATTCAAAAATAAGAACTTGCAATAATGACGATTTGGTTTAATTACTATCCAGCTGGTTTGGTGGGAAAAACCTTGGGGTCAACCTCTATACCATTACACCGAAGACGTAAATTCCTTGTTTGTTGCTAATGGAATTATTGGTTAAGTTCTCAGGGTACTCGAGTTGACTAAGGGTGGAGATTCTCCGTCTATGGAGTCCCTCATTGACTAAAGGGTGGAGCCCTTTGGCTGCCTTAGACTAGTTTCCTTATTGAGTGCATAGAATTAGTACACTTTGGATTCCCAACATTGGGTGGAGTTGCTTAGCAACCTCAAGGTGGAGGCAAATCTCTGGAACCCCTGAGATAAGTGAGGGTGGAGACTTTTATCTCTGGGGCCCCTCATTAGCTGATGAGTGGGAGACAACTACCTCTGGAACCCATGTACAAGACTACAACTAAACAACAATATACAGTGTGGACATGGGGCAGACCTTTGGAATCCCTGATTTGATCATTGGGACATGTTTCACAAGCTAGGGGTGGCAACTGCTCTATTGGCAGAGTTTGTCAATGGTTGGGAGGAAAATCATGAACCCTATCCCAATGCCCATCTTGAGTTATCCTATTAACTATGACGTGTAGAAATTAATGACCTGCACCCTTAACCCCATTTGCAATTTTGCATGTGTTTATTTAGGCCCAACCCATATGTTTGTCACGCTGATATAAATTTCAGAATGCATTTATTGCAAACATAAAGAGTGCTTCTACTCTTTTTCACTCTCCTAATAGCTGATAATTAATGCAAGCATTCACACATAAGAGACACTTATTTTTGGTCAAACTTACCCTGGAAAAATCCCACAGCCTCTTGGGGAAAACCAGTCTCCAAAGGAGGATTTAATTGCTTCAGAAATTGTAAATAAGTAAACAAAATACACGGTACTTATCTCCCTTTTCCTGCAGCATTAAATGCACGCATTCTGAAAATTTGTGCCTGCTGAAAATTCAAATTTACACAGAAATTTGTGCCCAAAAATTTAGTATTTATTCTCTGCCTAACTCCTCAAATTTTGTGCCCAAAATCTGCCTAGTAAACAATGTTGAAATCTGCCTCAAATTATGTATTATTGAAATGCATCTATACAATTATACTTTGCAAGCACAATGTACTCCCTCTTGATGCCAGCACTCCCACAAAATTCCTTCATCTTCGTGGAGGTATACTCGCCCCCATTGTCTAAATCTCAATACCCTGATTTTCCTCCCTGTATGGTTCTCCACAAGAGACTTAAACTCTTGAAATCTCTGGAAGACTAATCCTTGGCCTTCAAGAGGTAAATCTAGGTATTCCTGGAGTGGTCATCAATGAAAGTCACATAGTAGTCATATCCAATCAATGAAACATGGGATATGACTACCTAACAGCCACAATGCATCATTTGCATGATTGAGAGAGCAAGAGAGGGATTTTGGAGCTTGAGTTGGGGAGGTGAGTGAGAGGAAGATTGAGAGGGTTGTGTGAGGAGGCTGCAAGGGAGAGCACTTCAGGAGCAGATTTGGGGGGGTGGCACTCCCCTGCAACCCTGGGCCCAAGAAGCTCATCTCAAGAATTACAAATAGCTCAAATAAATTGTGTGGATGGAATGGAAGTGGGGGGAGTGGGGGAAAGACTTCTTTAAATAACATTAGTAGGGCCCTAGGGTTAGGTTTTATGCATTCACTTATATTAATTTATTGTTTCTTTTAAGTTGACTTGATGTTCTTCCTAGTCATGTACATATGGCACCATACAAAACTAGTCAATTCCGTACTAAACCAACCATTCCCAATTTGGAACCTTGATCCAAACTGATACAACCTTGGAATTGGTCAAACCAGCAGATTTTGGCAATCCTTATCCGATTCTGATAACATTGACTTAAACCTTCCTTTACTAATGAAACCATGTTAAGCTCGAAATCCAAATTAAACCCTCCTACACAAATAGCCCACCTCCTTTATGCTCTCTCTTATTAAAGAATGAGGAGTTAACTTGAATTTTGATGAAAAAAATATGTCTCAAACCTTTGCATGCTTGCATAG
Organism: Pinus albicaulis; assembly: GCA_034641835.2. Classification (NCBI taxonomy): domain Eukaryota; kingdom Viridiplantae; phylum Streptophyta; class Pinopsida; order Pinales; family Pinaceae; genus Pinus; species Pinus albicaulis. The sequence goes on along the minus strand of CM076570.1, from coordinate 339,660,265 downwards.
CAAATTTGTCATATCAATAACTTTGTCATGACTATACTGATCATAGTTAGTAAAGTTATTAGTTTTACATGCTTTATCCTAACAATATGTTTCTTATAACATTTTCAAAATTCTTAATATGTCAAGTATCCACCCCTTATCAGGCAATGTCCTGACATTGTCTTACATTTAATGGCATGTGACGACTCAGCCCAACTTAATAGACATGACAGCTTCTAATATTCAAAAACTCACTTACCAGGGCACAACAATCCACTTGCTAAGGCAAACCAACCCTGGAAATTGAACCCTAATGAACACAAATGGCAACACACCACTTGCATCTACATGGCATATCCCCTTTAACCAGAAGTCCTAGTTAACTTTTTGTACAATTCTAAATTTTGCTATATCAATTCAAAAGAGTAACCATAGTTAAGACATTAATCATAAATAAATACTTTCAACATCAAATTGTTGTCCTTGAAAACATCAAATTATTTTCCAAAAAAACAATTCAAAAAATATATAAATAGAAATATCAATATTTACCAAAGTTTCGTTCCTGTTGTTGTTGTATACAATGTGAATGGCATGAACGAGTGAAGCCAAATGCAAGTCCCAGTTCATTACACCAAAAATCCTAAAATTAAAAAAAACTGCTATGTCCAATGTAACCCCTGAGTGCATGTTTCTCAATGCAAATCCCAGCACTAAAAAAGCATTGTAACATCTTTTTAACTCATACATAATCATATCTATGCACCTCACATTATCACAGGCTTTAAATGTAAAATATCAAAGACAAAGCAAAAAGTGAATTGAAGATTTAGCATCTCGACAAAATTTTGACCAAAATATTATATACAGACAATAAATAAATTGAATTTTAACCTTCAAAGGAACTATAACAACATAATCTCGATAATTTTTTGACCAAAATATTATATAAAAAATAAATAAATAAATAAAAATGAATTTTAACCTTCAAAGGAACTATAACAGCATATCAATGTTTTCCACCTACTCATAATTAAACCAAACTACAACAGTGTAAAGGATCTTATCAATTAAAAAGTAGACAACTCTTGTAAATTTATGAATTTGTACATCTCTGACGTAAAAAAGGCAACTTCTTTTATAAAACTAAAATTTTGGCAACATTAGAGTTGGTCCTCATTTCCAAACGTCTAACAGTTTTTCAAAATGGTTCGAATGTGGAGCATATTCAGGTATGTTAAGAACAAATTGGTCTAATTTGGCTATAAAGCCGATTGAATTTTACAGTTTATTAAGAGAAATTGGTACTTTTTATTTTGTTGGTAAATAGTTCATCGTGGATAGAGCGTTTTGATAAAAATAAAACAATAAAATATTGTGAAGTCGATAGTTCAATTTTCCACCTTCATCAGTATGATATGATATATTATATTATACATAATGAAGATATAGTTCCGCAAGCTTACCAAAAACAATTGTTTATAAATATAAATAATTTAAATATATAGTGTTTAGAACAAACTGGCCTGAAATACCTTAAAACCAACTCAAAATTTTGTGATCTTTAGACGAGTGAAATTTTCAAGAAAACATACCTGAAATCCAGGCAGATATTGCAAACCAACACACTTGTAGTACCGGCACTCGACCAGCACAGTAACGACCTCTCGGACTAGGGCTCTGGCTTCTTTTACAGTAATGCCCTATCCCCGGAAGAGAGCGGTAACAGGCTTCTTTTAGAGTACTGCGCTCCAGCTTCTATGCGTGATTTTTAACATAGAAAAATACGCGTAAACTTAATCAAAACTGTACAAGATTTGCATTGATTTGAGATTAAATTTATCAAATTAAAGATGTGAAAGGACATGGAAATCAATGGAACTCACTTGAAAAAATATGTTCCGACATGGAGACTGCTACTTAATCAAAAGCATGTACGAAGGATATGCATAGAACAAGCTTGATGTAACCTTGCTCACTGCTATAGTAAGGGTTTGAAAGACCCCTTCGGGATCCTATATGCAGAAACCCTCGCCTCTTCGAACCCTCGAGCCGAAAGCTCCTGGAGATCACCCGCCCTTTCGTCAAAAATCCAAAATGCAGAAACCTAAACCTCGCATGCTCTGTAACTTTGATTGCATGAGTTGAAAACGAGTTTTATAATGCGTTAAAGCAATGGCATATGTTCAATATTGAAGAGAGGTCTAGGAAAGTAGGTTAAGATCAATTTTAGTTCAAATTAAGAAAAAGACATAACGCATAATTTTTTATTTAAAAAAAAAAAAAAAAAAAAAATTCATATGAAGCTCATGGCATAAACACTTATGTGATACAAGAGAATCATCTCTTTGAATTAGGGTGTTGTGTTAGAGCGTAAGTTTAGTTAGAAGATCTTTTTTGGATTTTATTTAGGTATTATTTTGTTTCGGGTTAGATTCCTTTAAAATTTAAATTTAGTAAATAATTTTTAGTATTCTAAGTTTTAAGTATAAGTGTTTCAAAGTTTTTTTTTTTAAGGTTGAATTTATTTATGTATTAAAAAAAAATTGTTTTAAATAATATAAAATCATATTTCTCAAAATAAAAATTAACTATTTAATAATTAAATTGTAGTTTATTGTAAATTTGACAACATTCATAAAAGAATTATTGTTACAAACTTGACAACATCCATAAAAGAGTTAGAAAAAATTTAAGAAAGAAGTTTTACTCAATAAAATTCTCAATGATGTAGTCTAGTTTATTATAATAACTAGTGTGAAGGTTAGTTTAGTTAGTTGAGTTCTCATCATTAAAGCACCTTTGTTATTGAAGGGTCATGGGTTCAATTCTCTCAATACTCTCTAAAAGTCAGGTTTCGTGGTTAAGTTGGTAGGACCTAATCCTATTATGTAGATATGCCAAGTGATCATGGATTGAGAAAAATGAACCACATAGAAATTTTTAGAAATTGAATGATATAGATTAAATGATATTTTTTAATAAATAAGTAAATAAATACTTATAATTAATTAATTAATTATAATTTAATATAATTTATATAATTTAATAGATTTTGTATTATTAAAACCATGAATAATATTTTTCCTTTTTTATTTTTTTTACTCTAACTTATTATTGTAATTTTTTTTTTAAGAATGTAATTTAAGTTTACAAATAATTTATATAATTTAATAGATTTTGAATTATTAAAAGCATCAATAATATTTGTATGTAGATAAATATCTTTCTCATTAATCACATCATTAGGATTAGGCCTAAGTTTTGAAACAGCTAATGTGATTTCGAAACTTTCTGATTAATCACATCATTAGGATTAGGTCAACGTTTGGAACCAGGTAATGTGGTTTCGAAACTTGTCCTTGGGATGAACCACTTAATAATAATAAAATACTTATAATTAATTAAATAATTATAATATGATATAATTTATATAATTTAATAGATTTTATATTATTAAAAGCATGAATAATATTTTTAAGTTTTACCTTTTTTTTACTATAACTCATTATTGTATTTTTTTTTAGAATGTAATTTAAGTCTACAAATAATTTAATAATTTATATAATTTAATAGATTTTGTATTATTAAAAACATCAATAATATTTTTATGGTAGATAAATGTTTTTCGGATTAATCACATCATTAGGATTAGATCGAAGTTTACCTTGTCCTGTGGATGAACCACCATATTTTCGACTTAATCCTAATGATGTGATTAATCCGAAATACATTTATCTACATTATGGATCACAAAAGTCTTAGATCTAACATTTAGCTTTTTTTACCATAATTCATTATTGTATTTTTGTTTTTAAGAATATAATTTAAGTCTACAAATCCAACAAACTCTAACAGATTACTAGCAAAATCGACATGAAAAGATGACTATAAAAGGGCCAAAATATATAATGTTTACACTACGCTAATGTATTCTAACGTTAGATTTATTAAGTATTGAGAGTGGTGAAAAAAAAACAAATCAAGGAATGATATGTAACACCATCCTCCCACATTTACCCAAGTTAATTGGTAGATATTCCAAGTGATCATGGATTGAAGACAATGAACCACATAGAAAATTTTAGAAATTGAATGATATAGATTAAATGATATCTTTTAATAATAAAAAATACTTATAGTTAATTAATTAATTATAATTTAATAGATTTTGTGTTATTAAAAGCATGAATAATATTTTTACGTTTTACCTTTTTTTACTATAACTCATTATTGTTTTTTTTTTTTAAGAATGTAATTTAAGTCTACAAATAATTTATATAGTTTAATAGATTTTGTATTATTAAAAACATGAATAATAATTTTACGTAGATAAATGTCTTTTGTATTAATCACATCATTGGGATTAGGTCGACTTTTTCGAACCAACTAATGTGGTTTCGAACCTTGTCCTGAGGATGAACCACATTAGCTGGTTCAAAACGTTGACCTAATCCTAATGATGTGATTAGTCCTAAAGACATTTATCTACATTATGGATCACAAAAGTCTTAGATCTACAATATTTTTAAGTTTTATCTTTTTTTACTATAATTCATTATTGTATATTTTTTTTTGTTAAGAATGTGATTTAAGTCTACAAATCCAACAAACTCTAACGAGATTACAAGCAAAATTGATCCGAAAATATGACTATAAAAGGGCCAAAATATATAATGTTTGCACTACGCTAATCTATTATAATGTTGGATTTATTAAGTATTAAGAGTGATAAAAAAACAAAAAACAATCCCACATTTACCCAAGTTAACTAGTCTGTTGGGGTAAACATGTGACGAAAGGCTAGTATGATCTGATTCAACCTCCTAGGTCACCTTAAGGAAGTGGAACCAACAAAACAGAACCAAATTGATCATCCACACAACCAACAGAACCTTCAACAGTTATCCCACCTTTCCAGGTGAGGAAACTCAGCAATTTAAGGACCTAGAGCCCTAGTCGCTTCCTTGCCAAGCCCTCCAAGTGACTATGGGTCTCAGTCACTCCCATGAGCTTGTATGAGTGTGACTGCAACCTTTTTTCTACTAATGTTATGACGACAACTGCGAGATTTAAGTCTAAATTTCAGGGTCAAGACTCAGTCACTGCCCAGAACTTCATGAAATTTACAGAAATGAAATGAAACATAGAGACAACGATGTCAATGCAAATTATTGAATAAAGACTTGATTGGACCCCTACTAGCCATGTCAATCATTTCGTCAAACATGTCACAAGTATGCATTCTACAAGTTTAAACAACATATATGAGCACAGGGATCTCTTACTTATCTGAGAATCGCTAAGAAGCATTGATGCCTTATATCATTAGCTGCATTATCATCGATTAGGTCATATATTCATTGCGTTGATCAAAGTTGTCAACGGTGTCGATATGGCATTGTTGGAGATGGAAAATGTCCTAGCCCTTATGATGGATGAATAACCCAAGTGTGATGTTGCCCTAACCTCATTGAAGACTCTCTTTATGCAAACCCTGGGATAAATTCCTATGTGCATATGTCCATGATACCGTGATCCTAGAATCACTTAAGTCAATATGATGTCAAGCAATTAATGAATTCAACTCTAGGGAAGTTAATAAAGTTGAAGAAATCCTTAAAGTCAAGCCCTATCTTCATGATGCCCTAGCGTTGCTAAAATACCCATGAAACCCTAACTCTATCTAAACAATGGATAACTCTTGATTATTGATGCCTAATGTAAATCAATGAGGCCCTAAATTCCATAGCATGAATGCATGAAGCCCTAAATTCCTTGATGAAGATGCCCTAATCCTAATAAGCTTGAAGGCCTAAGTCTATGCCCTAACATTTTCAAAACATAATATCCTAAAGGCTACCATAGATGAAATAATGGAAATTCACAAATATAATTGTATTGATGGTAAAAATACCCTAATTGAAGCTTTAATTGGCATAGACTCGTAGAAGACATCAACCTCTATCCAACGAGCTCTTGCACGCCTTATAACTCTTCATGGGCTAAGAGAAATTTAATTTATAAGATAGAAAAATCATAATTTTTGGTAAGCCTGCTTGGGTAGGCTCGTGATCCTTGGGCAAGTGACGTGGCTCATCATTACAAGCCAAAACTAGTATATATTCACGTCAAAACTCACCATTATATGCATCAATTCGGTGAAGAATTCATAGGTAAGAAGAAAAGGCGAGAAGGATGCCAAGGAAGAAGAGAGAATACAGTTTGGGAAAATAATTTAAGTTTCTCTAGTTGGGCTAAACAAGGCTTCCTCCTTCCATTACATCTTAGATCTGTGTGTTGACAACTGCCTGTGGGAGATAGACCACATTGTAGAAGAATTGCAGACTCCTTAATTTTGAAGCTAAAATTGAATTAGTGAAAAGAAGGCTCTGATCTTGAATTACAGTCTTGTATTTTACCTCGGACCTGTAGCTTGAGAGGCTACACCTCAGATTGGCAAGAGATCTACAACTTGGATCAGCACTACAACTCGGACAAGTATCGTGTTGATCATATTGGGATTGGGGCCTAAGGACTAGCTAAAATTTCAAAGTGCTCAAAAATGCTTCAAACCAAGACGAGAGAGTAGAGCTCGTCACCAAGATTCCAACATAACTTGTTTCATTAAATTATGTGTTCGTATGATTGAGTTATGGCATGTTGTTCATTTTCCAAAACAGGTTCAAAACCGGATCAACCAGTAGAGTGGGATCCAAAATGGTGGTTGTCATGGAATCTTGAACTCGGCGTATAGAATTGGGGATTGCAAAGCCGAAAAAATGTTGCAGGTGGAATGGTCAACAGCGAGGGTTGAACGGCGGTGATTAGATCGCAGAAGCAGCAGTGGGATATCAACGGGAGAGATCTCATTACAGTGGAGAAACATCGCACATCACACATAACAGATTTTACTGTTAAAAAGTTTCACAAATTTAAATTGTTTAACTAGCGATGTGAAATGAGGAGGTGGATAGATGACAACGATCATCGGATCAAGGACCAAAACTACGGTGGAGATCGTAGTGCACGAGAAGCAACTTCGTAGTTCACAAGGAATAAAGTTTAATGGTATAAAGTTAAACTTGCGAGGTGCGGTGAGTTATATGTGCGAAAAGTCGAAGAGCGATGGGTTAAGATTTATTATATGCGAAATCTTAAACCCTGCGATCTACGAAAATGTATTTCGGCCGAATTGCGGTTGGCGATGCGATCACAACTTCGCGTCGGCACTTGTATTTTTTAAACGTTAAGAGTATTTGTTATATTCTGTGACGTGAGATCTGCGAGATTGTATGTCTCCCAATATGCGATGTACCTTGTATTATGGTTGCGAATTTGTTTGATATTGCGAAGTCCTGTAAAAGGGATCCGATGTTGATCGCGAACGTATGTATGTTTAATGAAACTCCGATATTGTATTTTGTTGTTTCCGCTAACGTATAAGCCACTTAAAGGTTGGGGGTGCACATGTGAACACCGTCCTAACCATAACTTTTAATGCATGGCTTTATTGGTGGAGAAAATAAGGGCGCGCCAAATTTGGAGGTCAGCCCTAATCTAACTCCAGTTAACTGGAGTTCTCCACGTTTAGTGGAGTTTTCCTAAGAGATCTTGGGAAAAAGTGTAGAAGGCTCAATTTTCGACCATTATGAGGGAATGAAGAGTCATTATTAACTAATTTGAGAATTATATAGCCATTGGCGAGGTTTGTTGATCCAGGTGGATATCGGTGGCCACCCACCTATTCCATTTGGACCAGCACCATCAATTCTTGCAGATTTTCACATTCAGCACAACTTACTATTTTTAGCAGGTTTTCGGGTCCTCCACTCTCGGAGCCGTTTTGGGGGCTTAATGATCCAGGTGGACATTGGTGGCCACCCACCTATTCCATTTGAACCCCCATCTTCAGTTTTTTCAATTTTTAAGTTGCAACAAAACTTACTATTTTTAGCAGTTTTTCGGGTCCTGAACTTCCGGAGTCGTTTTGAGGCCCTAAACGACATTTTTTGGGAAAACGGAGAGCAACATGGGTCCATGGACCGATGTTGCTCGTTCAAAAATTGAAGTCCTCGGATAGATCTTTCTAACGAGCTATTGAGCGCGTCAAACGGAGATCGGGTGCCAAAGTTATGCCCCCGGAAAGTTGAACCACCAATTTACCCAAACGGGCGCCCACAGTTTTGGCGCCTCATCTCCTACGGTTAGGTTTTTGGACGTTTCAAATTCTACATTGTTTCTCAACAATAAATAGGCCCTCGAGCCTCATTGTAACACAGTTCAGAGGTCTGTAGCCACCACATCTCTTCTCAGAGATTCGCTACCAGCACCCCAGCTATTTTATTTCCATTATGTCTGTAAGCATCTTTCTGTTATTTGATATTAATGAAATGAAGTGTTATTTCCGCTGCATCTCTGTATTTATGGTTATGTGTTTATTCTGTTGCGTTCTTGCATAAAATCCGGATCATTTGCATAGCTAGTTGAGGACTTATGAGCATTATTTTGCTTCAGATAAGTTCCAAGGGCCACCAGGAGCCAACAGGAAAATGAGACCTAGCCAGGGCAACATGAGGCCATTCTCAGGAAACCAATAGTCATTTCTGACTATTTTAGACATTTTAAATCTAATGAAGGGATTTTTAGAGCCATTTGGAGACTTCTATAGCCAAATAAGCCACATGGAAGTTTCAGGGAGCCCAGTGCCATCAGGTGTTGAAGGCATAGAACGGGGAGCCTTAGTTCATTATGAGCGAATGAACAACTTATTTTGGATGATTGATATGTGTTGGAGACAATAGAACAGGTTTTAGGAGCATAAGAGGACTTCTAGGAGAGATTGTGCCATAGAGAAGCTCAAGGAAGCTCAAAGACACCGACCGAAGAGGTCAAGCCAAAGGGAGCCTATGTCCATTTTCAGAGATTGAGCAGTCAATCCAGGGGTATTTCGGTATTCTAAACCCTTTGGTACAATCCAAACAACCATTGGAGTTGAGCATCATCTTGTAAAATAAATTGACCATCTTAATCCCAAAGAGCCAAGTCCATTAACAGAGGCTCAAGGAGACGTAGCCCAAGTGTTGAGGGTGAACTCCTTTATTATGTTTGTTGTTATGTGTTGTTGGTGAATTTGTTGCAATTTATGGTTGTTGTGCATGCTTTTAATGATCTTAAATAAATGTTTAACTGCTCACACATAAAGCCTTAAACCAGTTAAAACACATACACCTGAATCAAGAATTCAATTTCGCACATGCATTTATAAGCAAGATCCTTAATTTGTTTTAATTGAGTGGGAGGTGTTTGCATAGCAAAACAATTCAGCCACCCATATTCAGATCAACTGTGGTAGAATTATATATATATATATATATATATATATCTGTGTTGTGGAGCTCGGAATAGTGAAGACAATCACTCGAATCAGTGGCAGCCACCTTTAGAGATACTTGTGAAAGCTCGGTCCTGTGGGCAGTAACAATTGGGAGGTTCAAACTTGACTCTTAAAGCTCGGATTTGTGGAAGTCACTTGGTGAGGGCTTGGACTTAACCTAGAGACTCGAACCTGAGGCTGCATTATTCTCGGATTTGTGGAGGAAAATTTCTAAGGACCTGTGTTGTGGAGCTCGAAACAGTGAAGACAGTTACTCGAATCTGTGGTAGCCACCTGTAGAGATACCTGTGAAAGCTCGGTCCTGTGGGCAGTGATAGTTGGGAGGTTCGGACTTGACTCTTGAAGCTCGGATTTGTGGAAGTCACTTGGTGAGGACTTGGACTTAACCTAGAGACTCAAACCTGAGGCTACATTCTTCTCGAATCTGTGGAGGAACATTTCTAAGGACCTCTTGTGGCAGTCACTTGTGAAGGAAATATACCTCGGATATACCTGTGGTAAACAAGACTCAGATCTGTGGTAAGCACAATTATGGAAGCTTTGATTTTTGACTCGATCTATTAACCAGTTGTGGCACCTTGAGGCTTGTATTGTGTAGCCCGTCATTGGCATCATTTGAGGGAAATCTTAGTATAATTGACTAGAAGAGCAACTGGAACAATATATGGTTTGATATCAATTGGTGTTTGGAAGTTCCTTGAAACTACCTCCTTGAACTTGGAACATTTGAAGAATGCAAAAGTAAGTTGAAGAAGTCTCATTAAAGCAATTAATGAAAAATTTGATGAAACCCTCTTGGATATATTTGTTGGAGCAACATTTGAAGTTTTGAGAAGAAGACATCTTATAGAAACATTGTTGTTGACCTAGAGCTATGGCATTATTGAAGTAATTTGTTGAAGACCATCTATTGGATTATTGTTGGGAAATGACCTATTGTGTATTTGTTGGAGAAGACCCTAATTAAAGCAGTCTTGAAGACTATTTTGGAGCCTTGGAACTTTGTAGATATTGGAGAGTACTTTGGAGCTGACATTGAAGACCCATTGAAGGAAATAGGAAGCATAATAGAAGTTGATCTTGGAGGCATTATTGGATACCATGATGCATTGAAGCCATCACGAGGTAACCTTGAAGAAACATGTTTGGGTGACATGAAGAGTTGGGGAGACACCTCCTGAGAAGATAAAGTTGTCATTGATGAGCTAAGTGATTTGAAGATTGACTGAAGGCATTTCTAAAGGTGAAGATATTCTCAGGGCTTATTGCAAAAGATATGGGAGCCTTGAAGAACCATTGACCTTATCTTGAATTGAAGCTTTTGGTTGGAGTCCTAGAGGATAGGAGTCCGTAAGAAGATCAAGTGTGAGCCTGTATGAGTGAAAGGGTTGGAGACCTAAAGCTTTGTGCCTCATAGAGACAAGGTTGGAGCCTTGGGAATATTGGGGTGGAGCCCTAGAGGTTGGAGCCCTAAGAATTATTGTACATGATTTAATGTAAAGAAAAGGAATGGAATCCTTGTCATTTATGATTAATAAAATCATTTATTATTTATTGTTCATTTTGTGTTTTGGTTTTAAGTGATCTAAAAACTGGTAAAATAACAATTGTAAAATAAATATTGATTCACCCCCCCTCTCAATATTTCCAACAATTGGTATTAGGGCCAGTACCTACACTCATAGCCTAACAGCTTGAAAGTATATCCTTAGAACACAATGGAAAAGTCAAGAATAAGGCTTTCAAACTTGACGAATATATCACCTCCTCATTGGATAATCAAATTGGGAAAGCTCCATTGTTCAATGGAAACTTTGATATGTGGAAAGAAAGAATGAAGAAATTTTTAATGGCTCAAGGTTTTGAAGTCTGGGAATCAGCGATTCCTAAAAGCACGATGGAAGAAGAATCCAAGAAATAGAATGCAAGAGAGATAAAAGAAAACTTGAGTGGGCTACCATATCCTATAAAGGACAAAGTGAAAAAATGTTCTTCACCAAAAGATATGTGGGAAAAACTTCAAGATATTCACTCAAAAGGAACATTGGCCATGACCTCTAATCAAGAAGATGGTGAAAATCAAGAAGGAAATCCATAACCCATAAAGGAAGCTAAAAACAAGAGTGGAGACATCAAGACCAAGGAAGACCTAAAATATGAAGAAAATGAAGAAGACCTCACAGAAGATCTCAAGGCAAAACCTGAAGTTGTGCTAGATGAAATAAGCAGATTGAATAGGGAAAATGAGGAGTTAAAGAAGCAAGCACAAGATGGTGACTATTACCTTGACAAGACAATGAAGGAAGTTGATCTCTTTAAGCTACAAGTACAAGAAAGAGATGAGGAGTTCACAAGGCTAAAGGAGGAATTTCATCAAAACAAGAAAAGGCATCTTGAAAAAGTCATATCCATGACAAATTGGTTGGATAAAGCAAAGAAAGGGGAAGAAACTATGTCAAGTCAACTTGAAAAGGACATGAGGACATGAAAAAATTTGAAGCAAAAATTGGGCAATACAAGGAAGATGTCTCCTCCCTTAAATCTCAGCTAAAAGAAGCAAAGAAACAAGCACAAGGATTTGAAAAGGTTATGGAGTTTTAGCCCTCCTTGAAGGACAAGTCGAAGAAGCATAAAAGGAAATAAATGTCGTGACATGCGAACTAGAAGAAAAGGATGAAGATATCATCAGATTAAAATCAGAGATCACCTCAAGGCCCAATCATGTGAAGCAACGAAAATGATGTAAGAAATGGAGAACCATCTAACAAAGAAGGATGAAGAATGCAAGATGATGAAAGAATAAATTAATCTCCTACGAAAAGAAGTTGATCATTTTAACAAGAGTCTCATGAGCTCTCAAACCCTAGATGACATCTTAAGTCATCAAATATCTACTTTTGATAAACCAAGTCTTGGTTATGGAGGTGAACCCTCGAACAGAAATGATGCAAACCCTAATGCTTCAAACAACAAGGATCTGGAGAAGCTTGGAAGAAATATTGATGCCCCTAGTTCCAGCAAAAGCAAGGAGAAGAGTCAAGATGACATTGGAAGAAACCCTAGTCCAAAAAGATATGTAGATGGTGTCAAGAATGTAAGAGGCAATAAATTTGATCAAAGAATCCCAAGACATAATGACTTTAGAAGTACATCAAGGCAATCTCCATCCTCTAGGAACCAAAGTATATTTTTTGGTTAATGTTATTCTTGTACAAATTTTGGGCATATGGAAAAGGATTGTAGGGCATACCACAAGAAAAAATATAATGGTCCCCATCAATCTCCTAGAAGCAACTTTTCAATAAGAATTCATGCTCCCTTGTGGAAGAACAAGATGGAGTGCTTCAAATGTCATAACATTGGACATATGGCTCGTGATTGTAACTTGACTTGGGTCCCTAAACAAGCTAAAAACATGACTACCAAGCAAGAAAATAAAGTTACACAAATGTGGATAAGGAAGAAAATTGGATCAGAAAGCCACTTAAACACTCAAGAAATCAACTCTTGTTGTTGATATAAAGAGTACATCTTTGACAGAAATTATATTCCAAGATTTGATGATAAAATTCTACCAAGAAGGAGAGCATGCATATTGTTAGGGGGAGCTTGTGATTCCTGACTATTCTTGCAGAAGCTATCCGTGAAGAGCCCAATGAAACCCTTGATGAGTCACACCTGAACAATCATGCTATGAGGCATATCCCCCCATGGACCATTGTTGAAGATGCCTTTCACTTGATCACAAGAAGAAGGAGCACCATGATAGGGGAATCAGCATGACAAGAAGCAGCTTGATAGGGGGAGCAACATATATATCATGGAGAACTATCACTGATGAAGAAAGGAAGAAAAAACGATGTAGCATCATGTCAAGAAGTAGCTTGATAGGGGTAGTACTTGGACACCCCTTTTTCCATTGATGTCAAAGGGGGAGAGATTGTTGAAAGGGTGAGAATATTGCCATCAATGACAAAGGGAGAGATTTTTGGTCAAGTTTTTCATTGATGTCAATATGGCATTGTTGGAGATGGAAAATGTCCTAACCCTTGTGATGGATGAATAACCCTTTTGTGATGTTTCCCTAACCTTGTTGAAGGCTCTCTTTATGCAAACCCTAGGAGAAATTCCTATGTGCATATGTCCATGATACCCTGATTCTAGAATCACTTAAGTCAATATGATGTCAAGACATTAATGAAGTCAACCCTAGGGAAGTTACTAAAGTTGAAGAAATCCTTAATGTTAAGACCTAGCTTCATGATGCTCTAGCTTTGCTAAAATACCCATGAAACCTTAGCTCTATCTAAACAATGGATAGCTCTTGATTGTTGATGCCTAATGTAAATAAATGAAGCCCTAAAATCCCTAACATGAATGCATGAAGCCTTAAATGCCTTGATGAATATGCCTTAATCCTAATAGGATTGAGGCCTAATTTTATACCCTAGCATTGTCCAAAACATAATATCCTAAAGGCTACCATGGACAAAATAATGGCAGTTCACAAATATAATTTTATTTATGGTAAAGGACCCTAATTGAAGCTAGAATTGGCATAGAATCGTAGAAGACATCAAGCTCTCTCCAATGAGCTCTTGCATGCCTTCTAACTCTTCATAGGGTGAGATAAATTGAATTTATAAGATAGAAAAATCATAATTTTTGGTAAGCCGAATTGTTTGGGCTCATGATCCTTGGCTAAGTGACGTGGCTCTTCATTACAAGCCAAAACTAGTATATATCGACGTCAAAACTCACCATTATAGTCATCAATTCGATGAAGAATTCAAAGATAAGAAGAAAAATCGAGAAGGAGGCCAAGGAAGACGAAAGAATACAGTTTGGGAAAATACTTTAAGTGTTTTTGGTCGGGCTAAACAAGGCTTCCTCCTTCCATTACATCTCAGATCTGTGTGTGGACAGTTTCTCGCGGGAGATATACCACATTGTATAAGAATTGCAGGCTCCCTACATTTGAAGCTAAAACCAAATCAATGAAAAGAAGGCTCAGATATGGAATTGCAGTCTTGTATTTTACCTCATACATGTTAGAGACTACACCTCGGATTGGCAAGAGAGCTACAACTTGGATCATCACTACAACGCGGACAAGTCTCCTGTGGAATAATTATATATATACCTCAGACCTATGTTGTGGAGCTTGGAACAGTGAAGACAGTCACCCAGATATGTGGTAGCCACCTATAGAGATACTTGTGATAGCTTGGTCATGTGGCCAGTGATAGTTGGGAGGCTTGGACTTAACTCTTGAAGCTCGAATCGGTGGAACGATCACTTGGTGAGGGCTCAGAATTAACCTAGAGACTCAAACCTCAGGTTGCATTCTTCTTGGATCTGTGGAGGAACATTTCTAAGGACCTGTGGTGGCATTCAATTATGAAGGAAATATTCCTGGGACAAATGTATGGTAAACAAGACTCAGGTCTGTGGTAAGCACAATCGTGGAAGCTCAGATTTTTGACTCGATCTATTAACCGGTTGTGGAACCTTGACTCTTGTATTGTGCAGCCCATCATTGGCATCTTTTGAGGGTAGTCTTAGTATAACTGACTAGAAGATCAATTGGAACAATCTATGGTTTGATATAAAACGGTATTTGGAAGCTCCCTGAAACTACCTCCTTGAACTTGGAACATTTGAAGAATGCAGAAGTAAGTTGAAGAAGTCTTATTAAAGCAATTGATGAAGACTTTGATGAAACCATCTTGGAGATATTTGCTAGAGAAACCTTTGAAGTTTTGAGAAGCAAACATCTTATAGAAACATCGTTGTTGACCTAGATTTGTGGCATTATTCAAGTAATTTGTTGAAGACCGTATATTCGATTATTGTCGGGAAAGGACTTATTGTGCAGTTGTTGTAGAAGACCCTAATTAAAGAAGTATTGAAGAATATTTTGGAGCCTTGGAACTTTGCATATCTTGGGGATTACTTTAGAGCTAACATTGAAGACCCATTGAAGGAAATAGGAAGCATAATAAAAGTTTATCTTGGAGGCATTATTGGATACCATGATGCATTGAAGCCATCATGAGGTAACCTTGAAGAAACTTGTTTGGGTGACATGAAGAGTTGTGGAGACACCTTTTGAGAAGGTAAAGTTTTCATTAATGAGATAAGTGCTTTGAATATTGATTGAAGGCATTGTTGAAGGTGAAGATATTGTCAAGGCTTGTTGCAGAAGATATTGGGAGCTTTGAAGAACCATTGACCTTATATTGAATTGAAGTCATGTGTTGGATCCATAGAGCATAGGAGTCCTAAAAAATATCAGGTTGGAGCTTGTACCGGTGAAAATATTGGATCCCTAGAGGTTGGTGGATCATAGAGACAAGGTTAGAACCTTGGGAAGATAGGGTTGGAGCCTCGTGAAGTCCAAGTCGGTTCTTGGCAAAGTATAGGTTGGAGCCTGGAGGATTGGAGATTGGTGTATTCATCTAGGGTTGGATCCCTAAGCATATTGTACCTTATTTATTCAAAAGAAGAGGACTAGAGTTCTCGTCATTTCTAATTAATAAAATCATTTATTCTTTATTGTTCATTTTTTGGTATGGTTATAAGTGATCTAGAAACTGGTAAAACAACAATTGTAAAAGAAATATTGATTCGACCCCCCTCTCATTATTTCCAACACATTTCTAATTCATTTACAAATAAAAACATGATGAGAACCATACATTTTCATTATCATAAAACACATTCATAGCCATCTTATAAGCCACAAAAATACTAAGGATACAATAGCCATAAATGCTACACAAAATCTAGTACATTTACACATAAAATACGAAGGAAAGGAACTCTTATTAATGAATGCAAAAGCCAACCTAGTATGGGACTACCACATTCCACTTGACCATAGATTGGCTGAGCCAAATATGTCTTCATCTAATCACCCCTGTGCGATATTCCAAGCATGAATGTGGGAGTAAAACCAAGAGAACCAACCAGCACTTCTTGAGGCTAAACCACCTCACCCTCATCAATAGAAATAGGATTTACCACAATCCTCACTAGATCACTAGCCCATAAATAAGCATGGATGCCACCAGATTTCTCCACCTACACCATGAGGGATTTTCCTATCTCCTAGTCTCTAGGATTTTCCGCAATCCACAGTCTGATCCAGGGATCACTAGGTCATAACTGAGACACCACCCTCCACTCTTTACTATATATCCTGCCATTCATCGACAAGGATTCCCAAGCCTATTCAAGGGAAATCACCTATAGGATTTACCGTATATCCCGCCATTCATCAGTCGAGGATTCCTAGGCCCACAAAGGCAAACAATAGCTAGCTTTACCATAACCCATAGTCCAGTTCAACGGTCAGTAGCCTAGTGGCTTTACCACAATCCATGATCCAAATCAAGGATCATTAAGCCATGTTTTCTTTCATTCATAGATCCACCTCACTTAGTTTTGAATCCATCCAGAAATCCAACTCAACCAATACATGAGAACTCCATCACACCATGGCTATCGGGAAATTGCAAGGCAAGGTTGAAGAACATTGTCACACCTAGAAAAACCCATGCCATTGATAGCAATAGAACCAAGAACACACATGCATAACCATGCATGCCAAATCTAGTAAGGAAATCACACATGTAAATTGATACCTACAAGTAAACTTTTTGTAGTTGTTTGATCCCACTCTTCCTTGCTTGAACTTTTCTTCCTCTTTTCCTTCTTTTCCTTTCTTGATCCAGAGTTGAACTTCTCCAAGAAAACTCTAAGTTTCCAAGAGCTTGAGAGAGAGACAATAAAGAGAGATCTCCAAAACTGAACTCACAAAAGGTTTGAGCAAAATCTTGCCAACTGATCCTCATAAACCTTTTATTAATGAGGCCTCTATTTTCTTCATTTTCCATTATCTTCCTTCATTTTCCTCCTCACATGCAACCTATGACCTTTCACCTTCATTTTCTCCTAATTTGCATTATTTTCATAAATAAAATCCCAATAATGCCTCTTTTCCTTTCCAAATCCTTTGTCATTTCCTTTTCCAATTTCCTTAACCATAATAATCGAAATGAACACCCGCAATAGGACTTTTTTGCCCAACATTAAGCTTGGAATAAGCGTCCCATGACTGTGGTCTTATATATTTTTACATGAATTTTTTAACCAAGGTTGTTACAGAATCCTCCTCCTTGGGGGAACACCGTCCTCAGTGTTCAATGACACCTACAACAACCACATATACAACCATACTATCTACGGAGCTTTATAAATACAACTCGATACAATATTTACAATAATATACACATATGCACATTTTCCCAACCAATAAATAAAGGATACGATGCTCATATCGGAAACAAGGGAAACCATAGGCTCACACCTCTACCCTCAAGAGTAGTACCAGGATTCACCTCCTTCCCAAGAATTTTAGAATCCACTGCCAAATTCAAACTGCATCCAATGTCCAACACTACAATCATGTGCTATTGTCTTCTCAGTGAACAGTTACCGACAGATTGTTCCAGGGCACAGTTCCAATGTGCATCCGATTCCATCTGGAAATGCTAATGACCAAAAAAAATCCATACCCGAACATCCCTTATTTGCTACACAGTCCCTCAATAAATCCGGTCACCCCTTCCGTGCAATCACTCACCTTCCAAGTTCCCTAGCATCCCCTATTCCGGGCGATCCATCCCTTGGAAAGGCTTCCTCGCATGAGAAGGTTATAACATCATATTGGTTATAACATGCTCTTGGAAATCAATGGACATTATAGGGCACCAGTGTCCCACAATGGCCCTGCTCCTGAAGTGTTTTACCAGCATATTGCTGCATGTTCAAATTCCTATTGTTGTTGTTGCTAGTCCTTGCAGTCAGTTTCAACCACCCAACTAGGCATTTCCATGCTTCTTGCACCAAGCATATAACTACCATTAGATTTAAAATAAATTGAAATAAATTCACATTATACCTCGTTGGTAGCTTGTTAATAAGGTACACTTGCAATCATGTTTACTACCTGTCACAACAATTCAAACTAGTTGTTTGATCAAATCATCATGTATAAACATATCACATATGGTTAGCTCAAAATTCAACCATCATAATCAAGATCATAGATCACATCTAACCATCATAAATGAGAATCATAGATCACATGCATAATTAAACCTGAAATAAAATAATAATATGTATCCTTCAATTGGTCATTCACTTCTACCTTTGTACTTTTCGTACACATACCAGATCGTTTGCCACACCCAACAACATAGCATAACACATACACCTACACCCAGTGTATGACACAACACAATACATACACCTACATCCAATGTACAACACAACACATACACTTGCATTTGGTGTACTATGTTATCACTCTAATAATTATCCAAGTTGTGAGATTTTGATTTATAGTTTAAATAATATTAGAGGTAACCACAAACCTACTTTCAAGCTCTAGGATCTAGCCTTCCTAAGGCTCGGAGAGAGCTCTCTCTATAAGGTTTAACTTTGTTTTTTAAGTTTGATTTTAGGCTAGTTATATGGGGCAATTTGGTTTTGATATTTGGTTTGGTTTGGTGGGAAAAATCACTTACTGAGATGGATAGTGATAGATCCATTTTTCCATTGGGAAAATGGAGTCAATATGTCAAGTAGATAGGTCAGGATCAAGGTCTAAAGTCAAATATTTTAAGGGCAAGATAGTTGAGTCACTTAAGATCTTTGAGGCTGATTGGTGAAGTGGTTTTAATTGGGATAAAGAGCAATTAATAATTCTTTGATCTGGATAAGGAGTGAAGAGAACAGAGGTCATTCGAAAGAGGGAGCAATTAGGGGTTCCCTACTCTCGAAATTAGCAGAAAACATTAAAATGAAAACCAGTAAATAACAGAGTGCTATTAACAAATTCTGATATATCACTTCCTGATTTCACATTTAAATTTCGAACACATGTATGTATGAATGGAAAACATATGAATATTTAACAAATTACAATATAAAGTACTTCACTTAAGTTAGCCCAACACATGAATCATGAAACATGATGCTTTATTGACTTGATCCAACCTTGCTAACTTGAAACTTGGCACAAAAGCCATTCAGGTACAAAAATATTGACTATAGAAATCTTCAACAATTTATTCCACAATAATACTTCAAAGAGTGAAGTATTCATACAAAAAGTTATACAAAATATCCTAGAATACTCATAGGATTTTTCTAAGGAAAAAATATATATTTTACAAAATTATAGTGACAACTTCTTAATGACTTGCAATTTGTCCTACTTATTCAAATAAAATAGAAATGATGTTTGGATTTAGGTGCAGCTGGCTGTTGTGTTGTCTTCAACGCTGGAAAAAAGATCTTCGATCTGTTTTAAAGTGTTATCTCTCATCTGATACTCTTTTACTGATACACTTTAACCACTGATACTCTTTCATTTGATGTTTTAACTACCTTACTGCTATAAAATTATGTTTTTACTGTGTAAAAAGGAAAATTTGTTTTTCCTCCTCTTTCACTATAAAACTGTCTTTTATAGCAAATCAATAAGCTTTTGCCAAAATTCTTCACTAGGTAACTTTATCTTGGTAATTTTTTTGTAATTTTCATCAGCGCCTGTGTATCTAAAAAAGGTTGGTTTGACCATAAAGAGTTGTTTTATCTCATGCTATAAATAAAACAAATCTTCAATTCTTTTGTGCAAAACTTTACCTGTAGGTACTCCTTGCCAATTTTCCCTATTTACTTCTTCTTTGCAAAAATCATTGATCTTCTTGTTCTAATACTCTTGCTTCATTAGTTTATCATTTAAAAAAAGTAATTTTTGGCAAGCCTTTTTGTCTCAATATATCAAATTTTACCATAAATCTAGCTATGGTCAAATCCATGTTCTGACATTTTTCTTCTAGCTGTTTCATCAAGGTTTTCTTTGTAGTTACCTTTCTCACTTCAAGAATTGTTTCAGTTCTATCAGTTATCCAAATCTCATCCAATTATTGCTTGTTTTTTGTGTTTAAAAACTTGATTATTTCTTGGGCCTCTTCAGGTTTGGCACCAAGCTCTTCCTTTGTCTTCACAATTTCTTCTTTTTCTACTTTAAGAAAATATTTTTTTCATAGATTACCTGAATGGAAGGCCAAGTGTCATTGATTTCCTCAATGATATTGGACCACAACTATTTTTTTATGTAATCCATTAGTTCTTTCAAGGTTAATTCTACTTCAACCTACTTCAACTACTCACTTAACCTTTTGGCTTTCTGTTCCTCTGTTTTAGAATTGATTTGAGCTAATTTCTCGGCAACTTCCAAGTTCTTAATTTGTTCTTTTTACCTGTTGATCTCATTATTCTGAATGGACATATCTTCCATGTATTTTATGAGCTTGTTGTTCTCATTTTTTTTTTTCACTGCTGAAGTAGATGATTCTGTAGCAGATGTGGTGGAAGAAGTCATTGGCATAGCTGTGGCCAATGGAACTGTTGGTGCCAATTCCTCTGCTAAAATTGAGGGAACTTCTATAGTTTCCATGGGGATGACTGTGGGAGGATCACTTTGAGTTTTTGTAGCTTCTTTGTCTTAGACAAGCTTGTCCATTTCTATCTCCATTTCCTTAATCTGTGCTTTCATTTGGAGTATGAGACTCATCATCTCATATTTTTGTTTTGCCTCCTGCACAATTTTTTTTTCCTGTGGATGTTCTATTGGAGGAAATTTTAGTTGCTTTCTAAGTGATGCAATGTTAGCGTTTTTATTTTTCACCAATTCTTCTGCAGCCTTTACATTTTCAGGGTCATACCCTACTTCAATTACCATTTCTTCTAAGGTCTTCATTCTAGTGTCCTTAGCATAAGAGGAAGCTTTTTCAATCCCGATTTGATCTCTCAATTTGGTTATAGTGTTCTAATGTTTCTGAGCACTCATTGCGTTGGTAGTCATAGTAGAATAAAGCATTTTAGAGCTTTGGTTATGAAACTCAATTTGATCTAAGGGATGAATGCTATCAACTGGCACTTCAAAGTCAAATTTCTTATAGCCTGCTACTGTTGTTGGTTTCGGCATTGTTGGTTGTAGCACTGTCATAAGAAATTTTTTATTGGTGTAATCAAAGGCTGAGAGTAATCTGTTTTGATTTCTTGGAGTCTGCTTTAGATACTGTGAATAAATCTCATTCTTAACTCTTCATTTTTAGCCTAGATTTCTTTATATTTCACTTTAATATCACTATCTATATTCCCTACTTGCTGTGATGAGGATGCCTCCATTTTTATTTTTTCAATCATATGAGCATTTGGAGTATCATTTTCCTGCTTATTTACAATAATTGTAGCAACATCTATGTTCTCATGTGTTTTCTTCAGCTAGAACCTCAATTTCTTCTTTCTCCTTGTTCACTAGATTGAGCTTAGTTTTCTTATTATATCTGATTTTGAACCTGGTATCTATTGGTGTTTCAACTGTGTAGGTTCCTTCTTCTCTGATTCTCTTTGTAGCTTTATCATCTTGATTTATAGTTTTCAAGATGTGACTAGTATCACATTGTTTAACTATTTCCATCAAGGTATTGTCCACCCATTCTGTTTGATTAGAAAATTGTTCAATCTCAAGCCTTTTATCATGGACATAAGGGTTTAATTTTCATTTTACCCTCATTTTACTGAGAATTCCATTAGGATCATAATTCCACAAGAAAATTTCTTCAAATTTATATTCCAACAACTATTTTGATGGTTCTATACCTGCTTCCCTGTGATTGGAAATGAAAGGACCCGCCTGATTCTTTAATTTGAATTGAGTCTTCCTTTTGGCAGTGAAGAATTTGATTGAATCTGAATTGAGAACTTTTCTTATGTACTCTAAGGAAAAATCTCTCATTGGCAAGTATTTTGGCAGTTTATAGGGTAAAAGGTTTGACCCATAGACTCTGATCTCTGTGTGATTTTGGTAAAGTTACCAATATCCAGTTCTACTTTCCTCTGACAGTTGTAAAAATTTCTTTATCTCATTGCTTATCCTTGGCTGTACATCATTTGTCAGCATGTTTATCAATGGATGAACAAAACAATCTATGAAATCCACATAAGTGAATTCGATTGATTCTTTTCTGATTAGAGAGGTCTAGAAAGTGACTAATAGTGGATTCCCTTCTACATCCAATTTTTGAAGGGTTATTGGGAATTTATCTTCTTCGAATTAAAGGAACATGTGAAAGAGGAATGATGAATATCTGAAAACTCCTTCAGTGGGAAATTTCATAAGCTAATCATGGATACTATCATCTATGTATTTAGCATAGTTATAAATGACAGAAGGAGGTTGACCAGGAAAAAAGGTGGATAGAAAACCAAGAACAGACTCATCAGTGTGCTCATCAGTAAAATATCCAAGTATAAAGGACAACATTGAAATGACATGCCTTTATCCTTCAGGAAATTTGGAAGATGGGTAAGGAGGGTTTATCTTTGGGATTTCAACATATGAAGGCATGAAAAATTGGAAGATTTGAAATCTCTTAGGAAATTATAACTCAATATAAAG
>CM076570.1:339583417-339637246 GCA_034641835.2 Pinus albicaulis | reverse complement strand
AACTATTCAGAAAATTCCAGGAATTTGGGAAAGTGATCCTCGTCCAAAACCCAGAAAAACCCAGAAAACGTTTTTCCTAATTCCAAACTTCAAAATTTGACCCTTCTTATTTTGGCCCTTTTTCCAACTGCGTTTCTGGTATTGCAACTGCTATTGCTCTGTATGATCTATTTTCTGATGTCATAGACCACAGGCTGAGCCAGAATTATGCTTTGATACCACTGTAATATCCCCAAAGGGAAATAACCAAATAAACAGAAATATGCCAGACAGATATAGAAAATACAATACTGAACCAGATTACTGAATCATGACACATGTAATACCAGAAACTGAGCCATTTTATTAATCAGAAAGTACATAGAGAGGAGTAATCAGAATCAGTGCACCTATCCTTGCCCTAGGCAAGTGATGAGCCTCTCATACAAGAAAAATGGCTGCAACAAGGAGCGTCCTAGCTGCTGGGAAGACTGAAGATGAACTGCGCTGGTACTGGGGCTGATCTCAAGCTGCAAACCCTCACAAATGGAAAACGCTGTCTCTGCTAGTGACAGCGCAGAAACACGTGAAGCACAAGCCCCTCAACCCTCCAGACAGATGAACCAGCTACAGAATACTGGAAAACGCTGTTGAGCTCCTCTCACAATAGTCTGCTCCTCAGATCTGCGCCCCACCTGATGGATCTGAAACCTCCAATCAAATCTGCGTCCTTCCCTTCCCCCGGACCTTGCGTCCTCCAATACCAGATCTACTGCCAAACCTTCAGATCTATACTAGATCTGGAACTATCTCCTCAGATCTACAGCCTCTAGGGCTAGATCTGGTGTTATCCCTTCAGATCCGGACTAGATCTACCAATATCTCCTCAGATCTGTCACTCCTCAAGCTGGATCTAGTGCAAAACCCCCAGATCTGCAACATGCAAGACTAGATCTGCCACATACAAGACTAGATCTGCAAGATCTATCCTTCCCAAAGCTGGATCTAACAATAAGCCTTCAGATCTGCAACCCTTACCTTCAGAAATGGACAGCGTCCTCACTCTAGGGCTAGACAGCGTCCTACTGCCTCCCAAAACAGCGTTTTCTATGCCAGACCTGAACTGCGTCCTCCTTGGACAGCGTCCTTCCTCTCCTGAAAGGACCGTCCTCTTCCAGATGAGAGCGTCGTCCTTCTCCTTCAAGAACCGCCGTCCTTTCTTCTCTTGCTCGCGTGTACCACAAGAGGGCTTTTCTCCTCCTCGTACATGTTTGCAACCGTCGTCGTCAAGCACGGAACCGAAAAGTACACTGTGGACAAACCTTACTAGGTGGCACTCGAAGTCCCCCGGAGCTAAGGGTGAAACCAGAAAAACCTTACCAGGGCAGGCACTCGAAGTCCCCCGAGGCTAAGGGTGAGATCTCCGACCGGAGACACTCGTGCACTAAACAGTGCTGCAGACCGACTAAACAACCGGCGTGCTGAAGCAGACAAAGTCCCGCTATCAATAAGAATATCAAATCATGAATGATCAAAATGAGGTGAGAACCTCTCCTTTTATAATGCCAAATTCCCTCCAAAATTTAACTGCTCCCTTACTCTTCTCTGACCTGCGCAGTTTACCTTGGGTCAGCCTGATGCTTCCCCCCATCATAATCACGTGGACCCCCAAGGCCCCCTCTTTAAGTTACAACGTTCATCTACTAGGAAAAGAACACTTTATTTATAAAGTGAGATGACTAAAGTGAGGTGACCCCTCTTATTTCTCACTTTATTTATTATGTCTAGCTAAAGCGGCAAAATAAAGCAAAATGAAATATTCCAATTAGCAAGGCTAATTGGGAATATTACAGTCTCCCCCGGAAAAACGTTGCTTGTCCTCAAGCAACTGAAGTGATGGATGCTGTAAAGTCTGCTCGCTCTCCCAAGTGGCATCCTCATCCGGCAAAAATTGCTTGTTCTCAAGCAATGCTGGAACAAGCCTACTCTCTAGCTGATGCTCCCTGCCGATACTGCAAAATGTGCCTGGGTCCCACTGAAACCTCTCTGTCTCCTGCATCACCCCGACATGAAGGGATATCTCAATGCCAGGATCCCAAACTGGCCTCTCATGGTACCAGCCAATCAATAGCCCTCCCGGATCCCATCGCCACTGTGGCCAATAATCGTACAAGCCCCATGGCTCGGACTGCTCACTGCCTCTAGCTATGACTGAAGACCATGACCGCTGCTGCTCGGCATCTATGGCTGTGTAAGTTGTCCCATCGACTGTGCACCAGCTCATCATCTCTCTCCCATCAAGGCATGGAGTCGAAAATATAATGAGGAATATCTCCCTCCTGTGGATCCTCCATCTCCAAGCAATCATCCAGACCAAATGAGCCACCTCCCAACAAGGCAACTCCCAAAAATTTCCTTCCACCTCAAGCTCTGGTAATGAAGGTGGGCTGAAAATATGAACTTGGCAAGCATCATAGCTTACCTCATGCTGCCCTTCTCTCCACTCATGACAAGTGTAGAGTCTATGCTGATCATTGCCCTCCAATGGCAAAGTGAAAAACAATCCACCATAGAAGGTTCCTCCATCGATGAAGAACAAGCTGGCCCAAAACAAACCATAGTGCAGCCTCATCCACTGCAACCTCAGAAAATCACATGGCAAGCAATGTACAAGATTCAACACATCTACTAATGGATAGCAAATGGCTGAATATGACAACAACATAGGTCCAAACACTTGCCCATGGCTGTACAATGGATGAATATCGATCTCATGGCCCACATCAAAAGAGAACGCATACACAGTAATGGCGGCCATGCCTCCTCCCATGCTCCCATTAGAACATGTAGTGCAGAAATTGTGAGAATTTTTCCCACTCACGGACACATCCAGCTCATGTGTCTCCCTCATAGTCAAGCCTCTCATACAAATCTGATATATATCAGCAAATGAAGACATGATCAACAGCAAAATGAAGGAAATGCCGAAGGTCTCATGTGGTGCAAGAAGATAATCCTCCTTATGCTTGGAAACCCAAGTCAAGAAGAATAGGCCATAGATGTCTCTATCATCATTACTACTTGTAAGTGCAACAAATATGAAGTGATCCTGGGACCTATGGGTTATAGATCCACCATATCTCTGCTGCGCATACTTCCTCCATAATGTTCTGCTCCAAGGTGGCAACGCTGTGAGCTCATGCAAATGAGTTCCTGTCAGTACAAGACTCTGTTCTTTGACATGCTCCTTGTCAAAGACTCCTCTAATAATGCTGCAATAAATATGGAATACCTCCCAAGGTGGAAGTGCTTCCCAATCAAAGACCATGGAGATTGTGCCATCTCCTTCTCCTCCATCAAACAACTCATGTGATGAAGACACAATGAATGATATGAGTAACACATCAACACCATGCATCCATACTCTATGCTGCTCAATGATGCAAGTATCCATCCATCTTTTCCCCATCCTCCTACTCTAAGGAAGAGTGTTTGCCAAGTGATGGCCAAACTCTTTCAAGAGTAACCAGCGCAGCCAAGCCTCCTGCTGCCTGGTGTCATAGATCTGCAAATAGCCTCCTATCTCCTTGCTCATCAACCACATCCACTCAATACATTGTGGATGCCTCCTTCTCCTCATCCTGGTACTCCTCCCATGAGGGTTACCATCCTCCCAAATCAAATTTCTGATTTTGCACTGCATGGGATTTTGAAGTATAAACTTCTCAAGGATCAATGAGACCCTATCAAGAATTAAATAGGTGGTAGGCAAAAACCTCCCATCATGATGTGTATGGCTCAAGGGATGTCCAACACAAGCATGAGAGATGTTATCCATCCGAAGATGTCCACCATCTTCTATTTGCTCTTGTGAGAAGGGAAGAAAGTCATTGCACCCCATGGTGTATTGAAGTGCATCTATAGTGAGATCTCTCCTTGAGACCTCCCCTTCCTCCATAGCCTGCTCCACCGAGCACCAACTCAAAACCTCTCGCCATCCAACCTCAACACGTGGCTGCTGTATCCTGTGCAACTCTGACCGTCTCATACCACTATCCAAGTCAACATCTGGGACCTGACTAGGTGGCTCTGGCTCTCTCTCTTCAATGGGAAGAGATGACCCAACAACTCTGCTAGTCCCATCCATGCATACCTGACGGGGAATGATCTGATGCTGCAATGTGCTCTCGGGTTGTACCATCAGGGAATCCAGTTGTTCCCCAATGTGGACCAACTTGGCCGCCGACTTGGTACAAGTCACTCTCATACCCTCCAGCTCCTGATCCTGCAACAAAATGGTCTCCCGTACTGACGTGGCCTTCTCCCTCAGAACTCGAAGGTCTGTCCGAAGCCGATGACACCGCTGTTTGCGACCATCATCCAATATCTCTGTATCTCCTAGTGCCTCATCGATAGTGGATATATCTCCTGATACCTCACCCATCTGTGTGCTGCTACCACTCGAAGACTCGGACACGGCTCCAGTCATTACCTCAATGGATGGCTCTACCGGGGTAGGCTCTATCTCCTCCACTACGATATCAACCGACACGGTCAAGGAGGGCTCTAATGATGGTGAGTCCTGTGTCACACTAGGTGTGTCCTCGAACTCCCTGCAATCTTGCGTGTCCTCATCCTCCAAGTGCGAGGTAACCATTTTAATGGTCTTCCTCTCCGATACTCGGTCAAGCTGGAAAGAGGTATCCAACTTGTCCACCCAAGCTCTTCCTGAGCGCCTGGATGACCCGTCAAATGTCGGTAGATGGAATTTGTCCTCTGTGCGCTGTAAGCCCTGATCATATGAGGGCTTGTTCCTTCTGTGAAAGTCGTGAGGTCTACTATCATGCTGGGGCTGAACATAATCTCTACTAGCTGTGCGGTGGTCATCACGGTGGTATCCGTGCCCTTTGTGCTGGTGCTGCTCAGGGGGTTTGATACCGCATCGGAACTGGATATATTGATCAAAAGGGAGAGCATCCCTGAATGCTTGTTCCATGCTCTGCCAATCTGCAAACATAGCCGCATGTTGAGCTAGATTATCCCTCTGTGCTGACACAATGGGAATAGCATCTGGTATGTGGCTAGACACGCCCGATCCTTTCCCTACCTGGAAAACCCTAGGGGGTTCCTTCTTCGAAATCTTTTTGGTTACATCCTGTATGAATGTATCCATCTTCTCAGTCATCTTTTCCGTCAACTTCTCCGCCATCCTCGCAAACATGTCCTCCATTGGATTCCGCTGTTTTGTCTCCCTAAATCTCCTCTGGTCCACATCACCTGCCATCAGCTCTTTCCGCTATGTGTCTACAGGTTCCTCAGAAATTGCCCGGCTGCTGCAAAACCATATTGTTGCTTAACTTCGACCTCCGATTTATCCACTGAAAACTATTCAGACAATTCCAGGAATTTGGGAAAGTGATCCTCGCCCAAAACCCAGAAAAACCCAGAAAACGTTTTTCCTAATTCCAAACTTCAAAATTTGACCCTTTTTATTTTGGCCCTTTTTCCAACTGCGTTTCTGGAATTGCAACTGCTATTGCTCTGTATGATCTCTTTCTCGATGTCATAGACCACAGGCTGAGCCAGAATTATGCTCTGATACCACTGTAATATCCCCAAAGGGGAAATAACCAGTAATGAACAGAAATATGCCAGACAGATATAGAAAATACAATACTGAACCAGATCACTGAATTATGACACATGTAATACCAGAAACTGAGCCATTTTATTAATCAGAAAGTACATAGAGAGGAGTAAATCAGAATCAGTGCACCTATCCTTGCCCTAGGCAAGGGATGAGCCTCTCATACAAGAAAAATGGCTGCAACAAGGACAGCGTCCTAGCTGCTGTGAAGACTGAAGATGAACTGCGCTGGTACTGGGGCTGATCTCAAGCTGCAAACCCTCACAAATGGAAAACGTTGTCTCTGCTAGTGACAGCACAGAAACAGGTGAAGCACAAGCCCCTCAACCCTCCAGACAGATGAACCAGCTACAGAATACTGGAAAACGCTGTTGAGCTCCTCTCACAATAGCCTGCTCCTCAGATCTGCGTCCTCCAATACCAGATCTGCTGCCAAACCCTCAGATCTATGCTAGATCTGGAACTATCTCCTCAGATCTACAGCCTCTAGGGCTAGATCTGGTGTTATCCCTTCAGATCTGGACTAGATCTATCAATATCTCCTCAGATCTGTCACTCCTCAAGCTGGATCTAGTGCTAAACCCCCAGATCTGCAAACCCCCAGATCTGCAACATACAAGACTAGATCTGCACATACAAGACTAGATCTGCAAGATCTATCCTCCCCAAAGCTGGATCTAACAATAAGCCTTCAGATCTGCAACCCTTACCTTCAGAAATGGACAGCGTCCTCACTCTAGGGCTAGACAGCGTCCTTCTGCCTCCCGAAACAGCGTTTTCTCTGCCAATCCTGAACTGCGTCCTCCTTGGACAGCGTCCTTCCTCTCCTGCAAGGATCAGCGTCCTCTCTCCAGATGAGACATCGTCCTTCTCCTTCAAGAATCAGCGTCCTTCCTTCTCTTGCTCTGCGCAGCCACAAGAGGGCTTTCTCCTCCTCAGATATGCTTCAGAAACTGCTGCTGCTCTACTACTGGAACTGAAAAATAGAACTCAGGACAAACCTTACTAGGGCGGGCACTCGAAGTCCCCCGAAGCTAAGGGTGAAATCAGAAAAACCTTACCAGGGCCGGCACTCGAAGTCCCCCGAGGCTAAGGGTGAGATCTCCGACCGGAGACACTCGTGCACTAAACAGTGCTGCAGACCGACTAAACAACCGGCGTGCTGAAGCAGACAAGAGTCCAGCTATCAATAAGAATATCAAATCATGAATGATCAAAATGAGGTGAGAACCTCTCCTTTTATAATGCCAAATTCCCTCCAAACTTTAACTGCTCCCTTACTCTTCTCTGACCTGCGCAGTTTACCTTGGGTCAGCCTGATGCCTCCCCCCATCATAATCACGTGGACCCCCAAGGCCCCCTCTTTAAGTTACAACATTCATCTACTAGGAAAAGAACACTTTATTTATAAAGTGAGATGACTAAAGTGAGGTGACCCCTCTTATTTCTCACTTTATTTATTATGTCTAGCTAAAGCGGCAAAATAAAGCAAAAATGAAATATTCCAATTAGCAAGGCTAATTGGGAATATTACACTTTGTGAGAGCTTCTATGGAAAATGGGACTGCATTGGGATCTGGTTTCAGCTGAAGCATTAGGTTAATAGACTCTGCAGTAATAGTGAACAATACTTCTTTGTTAGCATCAACCAGAGCTCTTTGGTCAAGGGGATAATAGGTTTGACACAGCCTAATGACTTCTGGACACTGATGAGTATGTGGAACTACATATTTGGGTAAATTGGACTCCCAAGTATGAACTTCATCACCTTGATCTAAGGATTTTTCTAGACTCTAGCAGTGGAGATCTAGCAGATTAAATTCAATTATTGGATCAGTTATTTTATAATCTACATAAGCTATAAGTGCATGCTCTACATCTACAACAGGAGGTTTTAGTGGATTTATAACAATGGTACTCTTAGAAGCCATTTATGGGTTTAATTTTGACAATTTTAGCCTTTTGGATGCTTAAAACTCTGTTTTTAGGATTTTTGTACTATTATGTAAGCTTAAACTGTTTACAGAAGGTATTTCTGGTTTGACAGAGATCTCTTGAACAATAATAGGTAAACTTTGGCTTTCTTCTGGTTTTAACCTTCAATTTAGTTCCAAAATTGATCTTTAAACTCTTTTACAGACTCATAAAATGCATAACAAGGGTTTTTCTGTTCTTCTTGGATAAACTGGATTAACAACAATTTAATTCATGAATGAAAAGGTTTATGAGTATTTTACAAAGGGTTTTGATTAATTAGAAGTTCTTTAAAGTCTGCAAAGGCTAAAACTTCTTCAATTTTGATTAAAGCAGGTTAAAATATTCGAAACAATGGTTTTATCAGGGTTTCATAGCAAATACATTCTTTGAAGGAAAATACAGGTCTTTCTGTGGGCAAACAGGGTTTATGGCGATCAATTTCATAGTAAAACTTATTTTCAAATGACGAGAAGGTTACTTTCTTTGAAGAGTACCTGTTTTTTGCAGGTATTTGGTCTTGAAACAGGGTTTCTGAGGCGTCGGGAAGCTTTCTGAATTTGTTGAAGTCTTTGGAGGTAGATTGGAGGCTTTAGGCGATCACAACATCAATTTCTTATGGTTTCTGGTTCGTTGGGCATGAAAATGGGATACATCACTCTTTTCTTCAGTCAGAAGTGTTTAAACAAGCAAAAAACGCTAAAAAGGTTTATACTGCGCGCTTATGAAGTTTTATAGAAATTTTAGGTTTAAACCGTATACGCATTCAATGCCGGTAAAGTCAGAATGGAAGTGGTTTGGTGCTAGGGAGTAGAATACCATAAGCAGTTGTCGCACGATGAGAAAGTGGTAAATGGTTTCATTCCAAAGGATGCGATCCAATCTTTTTTCGTCGTGTGGAGGAGAGAGAATAAGGTAATACAACCCATTTCGCAAATTCAAAATGGATTAGCGACCGCAGTTTTGGAAATGTGATATCACATATGGTTCGCCAAATCTGGAGGAAGATATGTAAACGGTCGTGATCTAGTAATAAAGTAGCTCGACATATGGGGCGTGGGGCCCGGGAGATCTTATATATGGCGGGGTTAAGTTTATACATTTAAAACATAGTTTTAAACGTAAAAACTAATGTTTTAATGTAATGGGCAGGATATATGAATTTACGCAGTAAATAGGTGATTTACATGTGTATTGTGACCTTTGGCGGGTTTTATTATATATGTTTTATTAAACTATGGGGAATCAGAAAGATATTTAGCACATGGGTATTAAAACCATAGTTTAAACATTAATATAGTGGGTTCGGGGTATTTAAAAGTAAATGAATTAATATAAATACGAGAGGGGTATTTATAAGGAATTATATAATTAGTTGTTAATATGAAATGAAATGTGGGAGGAAATACATATAAACACTAAGTAAAGTGTGATTTAAGTGCTATTGGCACATTTTCATCATGGTGGCCCCTTTTTTACACTTATACTTGGGATAAATAGCATTTTATGGGTTTTTGAAGGTTTTTTGCATGAAATGAGATTGGTTAAGTGGAGTTTTACTTTTCCTAAGCAAAAAGTGTTTTAACTTAGGAAAAGGGATTATGTCTTTGGAAAAGGGTGATTATGTTGAGGGAATGGGTCTTTTTGAAGGGAATTCAATACTTATTACCAATCAGTTATTAAGCCTTGGGTCCAGTCCCAACAAAAGTCAGAGAAATGCCCTGAGCCTTTTAACTGAAGATTTTGAATACTGAATACTTTGAGGGGAGGGAATTAGTAATTTCGTCAGATGATGTTTTATTACATGCCTTGTGCAACTGATTTCTACCTACCCGTCATTTATTCTATCATTTTTACATTATCTGCATGGGTGCATTTGAGCTTGCAACCCTAATTCCATTTTTCTTTTAAAGCATAAACTATCTAAATCTAACCTTATTTCATATGAGGGCTCAGATTAAACTGTTGAGCTCCTCATTTATTCTCTAACGATCTACTGATTTTTCAAGTTTAAACTGTTTGACAGATCTTTATTCTCTATCTATAAACATTAAATTCAAAGCATGAAAAATTTAAGATTAAACTATTTAACTCATCATGGATTATGGCATTTTGAACAAGTTGTACATAATCATTATTTTTGCAGTAAAAGTAAATAATAGTGGCATTTTGACTTGTATCACTTTCATGTCTTATTCTTATCTCTTTTTTCTTTTGGGGTCCATTTTTTATTCTTTTTTATCTTTTCTTTTCAAGTCCTTTGATTTTTATTTTAGGAATTTTATCCTCTTTTCATTTATTATTATTATTATTATTTTCAAATATGGGAAAACAACTTGAAGAAAGCAAGGTATGTATATATTACAAGACTTATCAAAGTCAATTCAAAAATTATGAACCCTAACATACTACACAATACATATACATATACAGAGTACAACACATTGAATATGCATGTCACGATACCACGACTGCACAATGCACATACATAGTATCGCATGCCAGCAACACAACATGTACGACATGCACACAATACCACATGTATACCAGTACCATATGCACAATATGTACGCAGTACCACCTATACACAAAACCATTTGCACAACGTGTGCACAACATCACATGTACACGACACCACCTACACAACCTGTACACAACGCCACATGTACACCGCACCACCTATACAACGTGTACATAATACCACATGTACACAGCACTACATGCACAAAATGTACGCGACACCACATGTACAAGCGCAATATGCATGACATCGCATTTACAACATGTATACAACACCAAATGCACACAACACCACATGTACAATCACGCACACAACACCATATGTACAACATGCACACAAAACCATATGTACATAGCGCTGCATATGCAACATGTGCATAATACCATATATAAACGTCACTACGTATCCAACATGTGCACAACACCATATGCACACAACGCCGCATATCCAACTTGCGCATAGTACTATATGTGCACAACACCACATATCCAACATGTACATTGTGTTGGAAAGTCTAACTAGGTTTGGTCTTCATATTGACTACATAATTATGTATTTATGTAATGAAGAAGACAAAGATAATAAAGTTTATTTTTGTTAAGCTTTCTTCATGGGTTTCATGAGCAAGGAATTGTATTATAGGTCAAAGACTTCTTCTCGATGTATTTTAGGGATTTGTCATCTTGTCATAAATGTATTAATTAGAGTCATGTATATGAAGTATCACTTAAGTAAATTAAGTTATGTATGCCTCAATACCTTTTCAATTAATCTTGAAGACATGGCTCAAAATAATGCTCAATATTAGCCTTAGTATATCTCTTCAAGTTGGGCTATAAGTAGTGGAAAAGTCAGCCTAACATCAGTTTGAAAGGCGGGCCTAAATGCAGCAAGGATGTCACTATATAAGGACAGGTCTACGGTTTCATTTTTATAGATATATTGGATAAGTCCAAGATCACTTCGATCATTTTTCTACAATAAAATGCGAGAATAAGACTATGGTTTTATGCATAGAAAAGAGATAGATCAACAAAGAAAGAAGTATGCATATCTTTGAGTTTTTTAGACTGTAACTGCAGATTGAAAGTTTCAGATAAGTTTTGAAGTTTAGGGTGAATTCAAGATACAATTTCTGCGTTGAAGAGGAGACAAAAGAGTGAAGATGATAAGGTTTGTTTGGGTGTGAAGGTGAGGTGGCATGTCACAGTTCAAAATATCAACAAAGGGTAAGAGTTAATGCAGGTGCTAACACAGATTGGTAGTACAGCAAGGAAGTGACATAAAACAGTTCAAAAGTGCATCAATTCTACAAGCATTAGAGAGAACCCTAAGAAGAAGAGATATATTATCAAGGATTTTGAAGTTGACCAAGTTTCTTTAAGAGACCGAGCTCTCTAGTCCTGGTGCAGAAAAGTGCAAAACGGTGCAAAAAAGAAGGATCAACTTAAGGAGTCAAGGAAGAAGCAATGAAAAGGTCTTGGAGGCATACAAGGGACAAGGGTATGTTTCATGGTCATGGTACTTGTCAACTGAAAGCCTACAATAAGAATTTCTAGTTGGTTTTCCTCTAGAAGTGGGAAAGGTTTTGGCCCTGACTCGAAGAGCCTAAATTTGTGTCTCTTGTGTTTCGGTAATTAAATTGATGAAGGACATAATATGCCAAAAAGAGAAGACATAAGTAAAAGAAGTAAGCTCACAAGTAATTATCAAGTGGAGAATTTGAATTAAACCTAGACCTACCTAATTCTCAACATGGTTTCGGAGCTAAGGTACTTAAGACAAGGGCTACTTGAAAAAGATACACTCAAGGATTAAAGAACAAGAATCCATTTCTCTGGAAAGCATCAAAGTCAAGGTCAAAGTCTTCATTGGAAAGTCAAATTAGTTTGCAATGAAATTCTTGAACCATTTTAAGAAGACATTCAAAGGATCCACCCATAAAATAATCTTTGCCATCAAATATTTATGACATTGAATACAATGTTGGAAGACACATCATCAAGCACCATCCAACATTTTCCAACGTTTTTGAAGACATCATCATTATGAAGACATCCTTTATCATCAAGGATCTAGGGTCCCCTACGTTGGAGAATTCAATCTAAGGAGTTCTTGTCATCATTCTCATCATCATCATCCAGGGTGTTGGTAAAAGGAAGAAATCAATCTACACAAGTAAGTATTTCTATGACCTCATCTGAATCTGTCAAAATGACTTATCACAAAGAGAGCAACAAATTGGTTGGGTCATCAAACTTTAGTGCATGGAAGAAAGGGACAGATTTGAATCTAATTTAAAATTAAGTTATGGGCTACATCAAAGGATCTACAATTCAACCTTCAAAAGAAGGCATTCAAGCTTATACCAAATACATGAAGGGAGACATAAGATCCTGAAGGATTCTTATAGAATCCATGAAGTACTCTCTCATTCCCTATGTATCAAATATAGAATCCTTAAAATAAATATATGATAAATTGGTG
Source organism: Pinus albicaulis (assembly GCA_034641835.2). NCBI lineage: Eukaryota > Viridiplantae > Streptophyta > Pinopsida > Pinales > Pinaceae > Pinus > Pinus albicaulis. The sequence goes on along the minus strand of CM076570.1, from coordinate 339,624,638 downwards.
GAGCTATTCTCTAAAAGTACTACAGGGCAAATAATGTATCTAAGACAAGAATTAAACAAGTTGAAAATTTCAAGAGAGGAAGGAATAATTCCATGTTTTATGAAGATTTTCGTAATACGAGATCAACTGCATAAATTGAGAGAAGTAATGTCTGATGGATAAATACTCACTATTGTAATAAATGCTCTACCTAAAGAATGGGGAAGTTTCACTTCAAACGTCAATGGGAAAGAAGAAACAATGCCATTCCAGGATCTATAAAATATAGAAGAAACAAGATTGAGAGCCATAGTTGTTACAGAATCAAGTGAAGGGAATCAAGCCTTTGTAGCCATTTCCAGAAATAAAGGAAGATTCAGTGCTTTGGTTCTCAAAATAAAAGGAGAAATATGGAAAAGGTACGATGTTTTGGATGTAATGAACTTGGGCATTATAAAAAGGATTGTCCTAAATCTGGAAAGGACAATAGGAAAAAGGAAGAAGCCCATGTCACAAAACAAAGGGAAGAACCTGATGCAAAGAAATATAAGAAATAAGAAGCGAAAGATCTCTACTATGATTGAGATCATTAAGTGATTTATGTCGATTATAAAAAAGTATGTTGGGAAGAATTGTACATCAATGGCATCATGGAAGGAACACTTGTCATAGGAAGATGTCTGAAATACAACTATGAAATAAGTAGCTCCTGGAAACCTCATTGATAACAACATTGATGGAAGGAAGTCATCGAGATCAAGGGTCATAATTCAATAATCAATATGGAAACAAGTGTTGACATTTTCTAATGGAGTCCTCTCTGGATTCACTCGTTAGAAATAAATTAAAAGGTTTCATCGGGAATTCTATCTTGCAGAATTCTGGGATTATGATATGATGACATATTGATGAAACATGTCGAGGGAATGAAGTTCGTCATTCTAAGGAAATTGCTGCAAAATGACTCAAATGGATAAGATAAGGTACATATATGCTAACACTGGATGTTGTGAAGTCATATCATATGGTTGCAAGTGATGGACTTCTATCTTTAGAAGTATGATCAAAGAAATGAGGATCTCTTTTGGTACACATGATGTCATGAAATCAACATAATATTTCCAAACAAGGAACTGGATACTGGAAATTCCTGGAAATGAAGCTGTGTGGAGAAAGAAAGGAAGAAATCATGAAGTGCAACCATGTCAAGAGGCAGATATCATTTGGAAGCCAATAAGTTGTGACTAGGAGATCTCTTGGGAAGATATGTAGACTCTGATAGAAGTTTAGTAAAGAAGAAGACCCTTGACAATACATATCTTTAGTAGATGTGTCAATCTTTATAAAGGATGTCCATGCCGACAAGAAGATGTCATGATGAAAGATAATCACTAAGGTAAATTTCGATTTAAAATTTCACATTTATAATTAAATAATATCTTATGAGCTTATGTGGGGCTGCCAAAGGGAAGCATATATATTCCACAATTTGATTACCATATGGCAGGATGAAAGATCCTTGAAAGAAGTATGGTTCGAAGGAAAGCATCATGGCATGAAGCTAGACGAGATGAGAAGATTGATGGATCACTTTCTGATATAAGACATGACTCTTGGATGAAATTGATGGATGATATGTGCCCTATGAAGAGATCCCAAAGATGAATACTCCTAAACTATCAAGAAATTCATGACATCGAAGAAAGGAGTTCTTCATGAGCAGCTGGGTGTTTTCATCATTGCTGCGGCAGGTCCCTGATCAAGAGGGAGCCTGGTAATAAGTTTCTTACTTGGAAGAAACTTGGTAATTACTAAGCCCAAAGGGAACTTAGGTACATTCCTTTTATAGGAATGAGTACATCTCTTTTATAGGAATGAGTACATTCCTTTGTGGAATACGTCCTCCCTAGTTGACAGGGAGTGATAGACATGTCATTTTGGTCTTCATCTAGGAAGACAGAATGGAGGATTGGGTAATCATTTGGCATTTGATACTCTTTAGGTGATGTATTAGGGCATCCAGGATAAGAGTAGCCGTGGAAGGACCGATATTCTTTGAGGAATAGGAATCCAAGATAATAATAGTCCTAGTGGACATATCCTGAGTGAACCAGGGTGGGATGTGATCCAAGAGAGACAATGGTGTATGTGTCTATTTATCATTAGTCTCACCAGCATTGAAGCTCAAAGATCTTGTGGAGAGATGGAGTTATTAGTCAAGGCGTTGCACTCGGAAAATGCTGGTTGATATGATGTTATACATATGTGATTAGAAATCTGATTCTTCCTATGAGATTCTTCAGATTGAAAGTAACCATGTACCATTATGAATACCTCCCTAGTTAAGCGGGAGTGTTGGAAAGTGTAACTAGGTTCGGTCTTCATATTGATTATGTAGTTGTGTATTTATGTAATGAAGAAGACAAAGATAATAAAGTGTATTTTTGTTAAGCTTGCTTCATCGATTTCATGAGCAAGGAATTGTATTATAGGTCAAAGACTTCTTCTTGATGTCTTTTAGGGATTTTTCATCTTGTCATAAATGTATTAATTAGAGTCATGTATATGAAGTATCACTCAAGTAAATTCAGTTATGTATGCCTCAAGACCTTGTCAATTAAGCTTGAAGACATGGCTCAAAATAATGCTCAAGATTAGTGTTGGAATATCTCTTCAAGCATGCCTATAAGTAGTGGACAAGTCAACCTACCCTCAGTTTGAAAGGTCGGCCTAAACATAGGAAGGATGTCACTATATAAGGATAGGTCTGCGGTTTCATTTTGATAGATATCTCAAACAATTCTGAGATCACTTCGATCATTTGTCTACAATAAAATGCGAGAATAGGATTGCGGTTTTATGCGTAGAAAAGAGACAGATCATCAAAGAAAGAAGTTTGCATATCTTTGAGTTTTTCGGATTGCAATTGCAAATTGAAAGTTTCAGATAAGTTATGAAGTTTAGGTTGAATTCAAGGTACAATTGATGCATTGAAGAGGAGACAAAACAACGAAGAGGATAAGGTCTGTTTGGGTGTGAATGTGAGGTGGCATGTCACAATTCGGAAGAGCAACACAAGGTAAGGGTTAATGCTGGTGCTAACACAGATTGACAATACAACAAGGAAGTGACATAGCACAGTTCATAAGTGCAGCAAGTGTAGAAGCATTGGAGAGAAGCTTAAGAAGAATAGATAGATTATAAAGGGTTGTGAAGTTGAACAAGTTTCTCTAAGAGATTGAGCTCTTAGTCCTTGTGTAGAAAGGTACAGAACGATGTAGGATGGTGCAGAAAAGAAGGATCAACTTAAGGAGTCAAGGAAGAAGCAGTGAAAAGGTCTTGGAGGCATACAAAGGACAAGGGTATGTGTCATGTTCATGGTACTATTCAACTGAAAGTTATAATAAGAATTTATTGTGGGTTTTCCTTTCCAAGAGGGAGAGGTTTTGTCCCTGCCTCGAAGAGCCTAAATTTGTGTCTATTGTGTTTTGGTAATTAACTTGATGAAATACATAATAAGCTAAGAAAATAAGACATAAGTAAAATAAGTAAGCTCACAATTAATTATCAAGTAGAGATTTTGAATTAAACCTAGCCCTACCTAATTCTCAACACATAACACCATATATACCCAAAATTTCATATGAAATATACACACAACACCATATATACAACAAGCATACAAAATCATATGTACATAATACTACATATGTTACATGTACACATCACCACATGTACAATCATTGAATATACAACATGCATAACATATACACAATAGTAGTACCGCACATCCAAAACCATAGTGTCTCTACCAAGCAACCTTGCTTCCAATGTCTCTCTGCCATCCATACTCATCCTTACATGTTGTGGATCACATTGTTTTCATTCTGTTGATGTATCTCTCAGTATTACCTATCCAAAACATAGGCACAATATAAACACATAACATCAACTCATATCCACATGATATTGGCCTCATAAATTTGTGAGGGTTACTCTTCCTACTTGATTCCTCATGAGACCAAGAACCTCTTCATTCCATTCACCTGCATAATAAATCATTCCTCCAAAAGAATGATCACTGAAAACTCTGTGAGACAGTGACATAGATACATACATGCATATATATAATCATTACCATAAAACAGTCATGATCCTATCAGATGACGACATACATACATACATATATACATATAAACATTAGCATTAAGCAATCATGATCCATGATGACCCCTTCAGACATGACATAGATACATAGATACATGTATACCTATATAAACATCAACATAATTATGATCACAACATAATTACAATCACCATGAACAACATTGATAACAATCGTTCCCAACGTAGCCAAGGAATTTGAAACCTCATATACATTTACTTCACCTTTCTTGCTACCTTTCTCATGTTTGTACTGCCACCGTCCATTTACCATAATGGACCCAACTAGTCCAACCAGTTGTCATAATATTACCTTCCATTTCCCTTTACTCGTGCAGCGGGCTTCATCTGAGTCTTACATTACATATTGGGTTTCATTCAGATCTCCCCAAGCTCCTTTAACTTTCCTCTTTCCTAACCAATTCCAAGACCCTCAAAACATAAAAGGTAAGAACAAGAAACAAACCAGAAGAAAATCATGAAAACCAATAGCAACACGACACCGCAAAAAAAGTGGCATGATTATGCACTAGATGAAAATCAAGCGCAACAACCCACAAAATACCAAAAGCACAAGACTAGCAACAAACACCATGAATCAATCCCCATGGGCTTTCAATGGTTCTAAAGGAAAGTTCAACCCGAGCCTTCTTCAAGATTTCATATCAATCTCTCTTGCCATGCAATCCCCTACATCATACTGTTATAAACACATAATTATCAGTGCATAACAAATATACAATATACTAGTTATCTTACCTTGTTGTGCCAAGCACGTTGCCTTGTAGCTAAACACATTCATGCCACCTCTCAAGGCACTTAAATTCCCTTGACAAATCTAGCTATAACTAGACACCAACTATTATACGTGTCAAATACATGTCCATGAATATAACACATATCCACATAATTTTAGACAAGATTAGGGCTAAGAAAAATTATTGTATTCAAAGCATTCATTCATTTGGAATTACGGTATCCAAAAATAGGCAAATGAATTCTTGCCTAATTTATTTCTTTTAAATTTTTTACCTTGTTGCAATTGAGTCTTACTATGTATTGTCATATCACCCAACTCTTAGTTATATAAACACATCAACTATTACCTTGTCATGCAAATACCAAGCAGGTTTCCCTGCAACTTCTCACACATGTTCCAATGACCAAGACAACATATCTATTCATTTGAAATCAACCTTTATCCAGTCTAACAACCATGTCATAATCAACAATGAAATCACATTCATCAATCATAATACATAATGCTACAACTATCACCTACTTACACTCAAGTACATATCAATTTTCTCAACACATATGCGTTAATACAACCATCTTAAAACAAGATCATTTCTTCGTGCAATCTTATAGACACATACTCATATCATGCAATTAATCAAACATTCAAACAAACTATAAATGTACCATGTTAGATAAATCAACTACACGCCATAATAGACACAAAACATGCAAACACGAAATAGACGACATAATCAAACAATCAAACACCAAGTAAATGACATAAAAAACTCTTACCTTGATGCATCTCAAGGGAGGCTACCTTGTATGCACAATCAATATATATTAGCACAATATAACTTCACAACATATCAACTTAAACATAAAGAAGGTCATGGTATCCATAATAATAACTAGCTAAGATGTTCACACCATAAACTCATAAACAATTGTCATTATTGCATAACAATCACAAATGCATAGTCAGTCTAGATTTGTACAACACAATATCACAAATATATCGACTCATACATGAATATAATAACCCTAACCATCTGCATAGGCCAATCCAAATTAACATGATATATATAACATCAAGATATTAAGTACAATGACCACAACCCTCATGCATATAACCATAATGCATATAACAAGAAGTTACCATCGTTCATGACTAACTGACGCACATACATATGATCACTTTGATTAACTAGCATCTATCATACATGCAACCACAATAACAATAGAATTACAAGCACATAAGTAAACCTGGTGCTTATAACAATGCATTAAACAACACACCTGCATGCCAAACATACAATACCTAAAACCTGTATGACGATCCACTCTTACCCCATAGTCTAGAGCTGCAATCTCGCTCCAATAGTCTGCATCTCCTACTCTATCTTAGCCAACACATCGACATCATAACATACCAACAACATCATGATGACCTAATTTCATACAATGACCTCATGCACCACAACCTTCAGCATGACAATGCATGCACAACAACATATAGATAGTAACATGCATAACAAATGCATATACGACTCACACGCATTCATGACGAACACTTCCCGACAACAACACCATCAACTTCTACATGACATCACAACGACAATAAGGATTTCCACCATGCATACATAACAAGTACATATACCACAAGCATAAGGACATATATGCAACCAATATGTATGCATGATAAACACATTCCGCCCATCCATTCCAAGTGTTGAACCATTCTCTGATACCACTATGTGGTATGAGATATCATACAAAGAGGATGAAAACCAGGCACCACCCAAAGAGAATGAAACCATGCTCTGATACCACTATGTAACACCCTCCTCACACATTTACCCAAGATAACTGGGCTGTTGGGGTAAACATGTGACGAAAGGCTACAATGATCTGATTTAACCTCCTAGGTCACCTTAAGGAAGTGGAACCGGAAAAACATAACCAAACTTATCATCCACACAACCTCCAAAATCTATCCCACCTTTCCAGGTGACCAACCCCTAAGGAAATTAGCAAATCAAGGACCTAGAGCCCTAGTCGCTCCCTTTCCAAGCCCTCCAAGCGGATGTGGGTCCTAGTCTCTCCTATGAGCCTACATGAGTGTGACTGCAACCTTTTTTCTACCAATGCTATGCCAACGACTACGGTATTTAAGGCTGAATTTCAGGGTTAGGACCCAGTCACTGCCTAAAACTTCATGAAATTTACATAAATGAATTGAAACATAGAGACAATGATGCTAATGCAGATTATTGAACAGAGACTTGACTTGACCCCTACTAGCCATGTTAGGAATTTTGTCAAACATGTCACAAATATGAATTCTACAAGTTTAAACAATAGATCTGAGCATAGGGGTCTCATACTTATATGAGAATCGCTAAGAAGCATTGAGGTCATATATTCAATGATCATTCATTTACAAATCAAAACATGATAGGAACCATACATTTTCACCGTCATAAAACACATTCATAACCAACATATAAGCCACACAAATACTTAGGATACAACAACCATAAATTATACATAGAATCCAGTACATTTACACATAAAATACCAAGTAAAGGAACTCTTATTAATGAATACAAAAGCCAACCCAGTATGGGACTACCATGTTCCACCCAACCATAGATTGGATGAGCCAAATCTCTCTTCATCCAATCACCCCGTGCCATATTCCAAGCATGAATGTGGGACTCAAACCAAGAGAACCAACTAAGGCTCCTCGAGGCTAAACAACCTCACCCTCATCAATAGAAACAAGCTTTACCGTAATCCTCACCAGATCACTAGGTCATAAACAAGCATTGATGCCACTAGATTTCTCCACCTACACCATGAGTAATTTTCTTTTATCCTAGTCTCTATGATTTATCGCAATCCACACTCTGATCCAAGGATCACTAGGTCATAACCGATACGCCACCCTACATGCTTTACCGTATATCTTGCCATTTGTCTGCAAGGATTACTAGGCCTGATCAAGGGAAACCACCTTTGGGATTTACTATATATCTCACCATTCATCAGTCAAGGATTCCTAGGCACACAATACCTAACTTTATCGCAACCCATAGTCTGTTTCAGGGGTCACTAGGCCAATGAATTTTCCACAATCAATAGTCCAGTTCAGGGATCACTAAGCCAAGTGTTCTTTCATTCAGAGATCCACCTCACTCAGTTTCAAATCCATCTGACAACCCAACTCAACCAAGAAATGAGAACCCCATCACACCATGGCTATCCATAAATGGAAAGGCAAGGCTAAATAACACTATCACACCTGGAAAAACCCATGCAAATGACAACAAGAGAACCAATAACACACATGCACAACCATGCATGTGAAATATATCAAGGAAATCACACAGGTAAATCGATACTTGCAAGTAAACCGATGTAGCTTCTTGATCCCAATCTTTCTTGCTTTACCTTTGCTTCCTCTTTACCTTTCTTGATCCAAATTTGAAATGCTCGAAGAAAACTCTAAGTGTCCAAGAGCGTGAGAGAGACAAAATAAAGAGAGAGCTCCAAAACTGAACTGACAAAATGTGTGAGAAAAACTTTCCAAATGATCTTCAAAAGCATTTTTATTAATGAGGCCTCTATTTTCTTCATTTTCCATTATTTTCCTTCATTTTCCTCCTCACATGCAACCTGCGACCTTTCACCTTCCTTTTCTCCCAATTTCCATTATTTTCATAATTAAAATGCCAATAATGCTTCTTTTCCTTTTCCATTGCCTTTGCCAATTTCCTTAGCCATAATAACCGAAATGAACACCCGCACTAGAATGTTTTTTCCCAACATCCAACTTGGAATAAGTGTCCCATGACCGTGGTATTATATATTTGTACATGATTTTTTTAACCAGGGTTGTTACATGATGACTAAAATAAATAGTTTTTTTTTGTCGAAATTCGATGAGAATTATTTTAGACTGAAATCACAAATATAGAATCTTAAAATTACACAACTCAGTTAGTGACATTCAAGGGTATAGAATCCATTTATAAAATCAATAATTTTATTACATCCAAGATTTCCTAACCAAGTTTTGATGATCGTAAACCAAAAAAAGTCAAATTCGTAAAATGTTTAGCATTCATCCAAACTTATTTTTGTGCAGAGAGGTTCTCTACAACCTAGTATGGGAGAGATGTTGTGATGTAAAGTTACATTTAAAAATAATAAAGTAATAATTATATTAACAGATTAAAAACAATAATTACTGAAAAAGTTAACGTTGACCATAAATAAAATACTTTAATTTCCACCTTAATTTTACATAAACTTTATATAAAAATATAAAGGAGTTGAAATTTAAAAAATTATTTTACATTTTAGTACGAGGTAGATATGAGAGGCACTCTACATCACAGCATGGGAGATATGTTGTCATGTCATGCTACATTTAAGAACAATAAAATAAGATTTACATTAACAAATAAAAAATAGTAATAAAAAAACAATTTAATGTCGGTCACAAATATAATACTTCAATTTCCACCTTAATTTTACATCAACTTTATATATATAAATATATTATTTGAAAGTAATATTATGGATATTACATGATGTGTAATTTATTCTATGTTCAATTTACATGTAACATTTAAAATAAAAATATATTAAAAATATATATATATTTTATTGTTAATGTAACAACCCAGCCTATGAATGGCTTGATTTGGTCATGTAATTTCATCATGTAATTAAACTTAAAAAATAAATGGGATAAGTGGGTGACACAAATTCCAAGAGGTCTAGGAAGGTCAATTACTTGGGAAATTCAACTTACTTGTTGAAGGGAGAAACTTGACAGTTTTGGACAACCATTGAAGGTTGGTTGTTGAGCCTTAATAACAGTGGAATGGGTGTTGAAGGGAACTACTTTGGTGAATTAATTAACTATAGATAAGGGACAAGGCTAATGTTGGCTTACGAAACCCAACATACAACAAAGGACGAAATGAGTTAATGCACCACTAGGAAAAAGGGGAGTTCTATTAGCAAAGCCCACAAAAAGAAGAGGAGGGAAAGAATAAAATAAAAATGAAAAGGAGAGTAGAATGTGATTCATGTATAGAGCAGAGAAGAGAGGAGGAGCTCAACTCAGCAACAGTAGCCACAAAAAGCAGGGAGTAAGACTCTGCCTATGGGGTCAGATAGCAAGGAAGGAGGAAGCAACAAAGCTGCAAGAGAAAACGATGGAGTTGCAGAAGGAAGCAACGAAGATTGTTTGAGGAAAACCAAAGAAAGGTTGAAGTTGGGAGTAGGCTCACAAAGAGAAAGATAGAAATGAAAAGAGATAGAAAACACAAAGGTTGATATGCACAATAATAAGCTTACGGTTGTCCCTATGCATTAATTTGGCTATCATTGAATAGCTGGAAGGTGGAGGCAATTGGCCTCTAAAAATTCCTGTGCACTAGTGAACTATTGAGCAACTAGTGGGTGGAGGAAGAAGAACCTCTGGAATCCATGTTTCAGTTGTAGAATGGTGTTTAGTCCCTCTTGCAAGACGACCTCAGAGCCTTGGAATCTAGCTCGAGGGTGAAAATTGCAAGTAGCTTGGTTTCAACTGTCTAAGGTTGGGTGGAGGTCCTTGTCCCAGACTCAGTTGCCCTGAAAATTACAAGAAAAGTTCTCTTTTTGTATTTTCCTAACTGATAATACATGTATGTGTTTGCATTTCTAGATTGAAATGGTGTTTATCTTTGTAATGAGCACATGTTTTCAATGTGGACTGAATGGTGCTCGTGAATGTGATGGACAAGGTATAATGTATCTTTGGTTTGAATTGTTAGGCCTTATGAAATACATGGTTGTGCCACTAATATAATATGAATGATTGATATCGAAAATGTTAAAAATCATTGAAAGGGTCGCTATGGACCTAAACCAGACTATGATATAAAGAATAATAAAAATGTGCACATATTAAAGGAAAGGAATCATAATGGTTCATAAGAACCAGATTTAACCGTTACAATATCTAGGATTTGAGCCATTTTATTACATAATAAAATTTACAACGAAGACAACCTGTTTGACAGGGTCTGTGCATGCATCACTTTATAAGGCATGTGTTGATGCTGAGGTATTGAAGAATGTACCTAGTGTTGGTATTCATAATTGTATTTGTCAAAATAAAAATTTATTGTAAAAGAAAAATATTATTGAAGCATGTGTTTCATGCTCTTTCATTTATTTTCTAGGTCATAGCCTCCATTGAAGGCTTCTAGGTTTTTTCAAGAGTCAGAAGAGTCATTGTCACATTTATTAGACCCTTATTGGGCTTTTGTATCATGTAAAGAAATTTTTTTCTGAGTCAAATTAGTCATTTTTCCCTCCTTACCAAGTCGGTCCTATTGGAGGCAATTCGACCTCATGGTAGCAATATAAATAGAGGGAGCTTACATCACTTGTGAATACACACACACAAGTTTGATTTAAATGGAGAAAGAGGACGAAAATGAGAGAGAAATACACAGTAAGGAGACCTAGTCCAAGAAATAAGAAAAAAACAAAGTTTATGGGCATTTCTCTCACACGTGCGAAGTTTGCTAGGGTTTTTGGACTGAAGATGGCTCTGAATTAGTTGTAAGTCTGAAATTATGAACTTGGGTGCTGAAATTCTGGATTGAAGTTGCATTTGAAGAGCTGACACTTATAAAATTTGGCAAAGATCATCTAATAGAAGGAAGGGCTAACTTGGTGATTAGAGGAGGTCCTTGTCTAGGTCTAAAGGGTCTTGGATTGTCTCATCTTGATTTGAATATACTAGTGGAAGATTTGGACTGGGTTTTCCCCTAGATAGGGAGTTTTCCCTGGATGAGTGCCTACATATTGTGTCCCTTGTTGTGATCTTCATTCTTTGGCATTTTTCTTGATAAATTGAAAGAAGAACCAATAAGAGAAATCAAAATAAAATGTCAAAGTCTAGGATTAATCTACCTAAATAACATGATTCATATGATGCCCTAGATTTCTCAACATGGTTTCAGAGCTTGGTTCATTGGAATAAGGGCAGTTATAAAGTTAAAACATGCAATGGAAGGCTTCAAGACAAAGGATATATATGAATTATAGAAGATCAAACTCCCACAGAAAAGAAAAGAAAAAAAATTCGGGCATGTTTATAAGTGACTAGGCTGCAAGCGTGAAATAGGAGATCAAAAAGTTTTTAGGAAACTAGAGGCTCTGTCATGGAGGACTGAAGGGCTAATATTACAGCCTATGGAAGGTCGAGCTATTTGGAGAAGAGAGTGAAGGTGTAAGGCTCCTCTATAAGGTCTGAAATAATCATTTAAGAGTCAAATTTGTCCTACAAAATTTGTTACAATTCCATCATATACATCAATCCTTAAAGGAGCGAGTTGGTTGAAGATATTACGAGTTCATTTTTCATCCACAATCACTGTGGAAAGGAGTTGATCTCCTTCAAAATTTTGAGCATAAATATAAGTTGGAATCCTTAAAACTAGCCACCATCACCTTCAGAAAGGAGTCAAAAATTTGAGCATGGTTGAGTTCTCAAATTGATCTATCACCCTCCTTCATGTCATCATCTTGGAGCAAGCAATACACTTATCTTACAATGATGTGTCAAGTCAAGTTTGGTGGTAAAATATCCTCTATTCTGAGTATATAGATACATAGCCTAATCCTAAACAAGGAGACAGTGAGTCGACGTGTGGATCCTCCTCTCTTAAACATTAAAATAATCCAGTCTTAAAGGAAGAATCAAACTTATGCATCTCTTTCTATAACAATAAAAAGAAAGCGTTTATGAATCAAGGATAGAAGAAGTATTCAATAATAAATGTGTCATGCACTAGCTCATGGAAGAATCCTTGAAGATTTCATCAAGGTTAGGTAAGCATTGTTTTCATTCTTTTGTCTCATATATCTAGCATCATGTCTACAGTTTGCAAAAAGAGAAATAAGCTCAATGGTGCATTAAACAAAGTTATGTATGTCTTAAGGTATGTAGAACCTGCTCATTTGTCAAATATGATATCTTATGGTTAGTTGATTGTATGATTGGCAAATATTTTTAATGTCTAAGATAAAAATCACTCTCATTCAATTGATCTCCATCTAACAGCGACCCTATTGGAGTCAATTCAACCCCGTGGTAGCAATATAAATAGAGGGAGCTTGAATTAACTGGAATAACACACACACAAGTTTGATCTAAATAGGAAAAGATGACGAAAAGGAACGCAAAGTGCAAGAGAAGAAGACCTAATCCAAGAAAGAAGAAAAACAAAAGTTTTTGGGCATATCTCTCACACGTGTGAAGTTTTCTAGGGTTTCTGGATTGAAGACGGGGGCCGCAAATTCTGAATTAGTCACAGGTCTGAAGTTTTGAAGTTGGGGGCCGAATTTCTAGATTGAAGTTGCATTTGAAGAGATGACATCAACCCATCCATCAAACTTGATTTCACGCCTTATTTTATTCCATGACTTCTTGAACTCTACGAGGTATTCATCTGTTCTTTCAATATCATTTTGTTGAGCCCTTGGTATCACAAAATCTAGGTCCTTTGAAGCTCGAACTACATGAAGCTATAAAATCTAACATCAGTTGATAATATGTAGAATCAATAGCATTGAAAGGTATATTTGTATCATGTCACCATTTAGCAATGCATTTCCAAGGAAGCTCATTTTTCATTTTCTTCCATATAACATTAATGGTGGGTTGTGTATCGAGTTCAATATAAATATAGAAAGAGGACGAAAAAGAGAGGAGGGAAAGAAAAAAAGAAAAATGAAAAGGAGAGCGGAATTTGATTCATGTATAGGGCAAAGAAGAGAGGAGGAGCTCAAGTCAACAATGGTAGCCACAAAAAATCAAGGAGTCGGACTTTGCCTATGGGGTTAGATAGCAAGGAAGAAGGAAGCGACGAAGCTACTGAAGAAAACACTAGAGTTGCAGAAGGAGGAAATGAATATTGTTGGAGCAAAACCAAAGAAAGGTCGAAGTTGGGAAGAGGCTCACAAACAGACAGATAGAGAGGAAAAGAGAGAGATAACGCAAAGGTTGATATGTGCAACAACAAGCCTCTAGTTCTCCTTGTGCATTAGTTTGTCCGTCATTGGATAACTGGAGGGTGGAGGTAAGTGGCCTCTAGAACTTCTTGTGAATTAGTGAACTTTTGAGCAGCTGGTTGGTGGAGAAAGAAGAACCTATGGAATCCCTGTTTTAGCTATAGAATGGTGTTTAGTCCCTTGAGCAAGACCACCTTAGACCCTTGAAATCTGGCTCGGGGGTGACAAATTCAAGTAGCTTGGTTGAAAATGTCTAATGTTAGGTGGAGGTCCTTGTCCCATACTTAGTTGCCTTGAAGATTATAAGATAAGTGCTCTTTTTGTATTTTTCGAACTGATAATGCATGTATGTGTTTGCATTTCTGGATTGAAAGGGTGCCTATCTTTGTAATGAGCATGTGTTTGCATTCTCGATTGAATGGTGCTCATGAATGTGATGAAAAAGGTATAATGTATCTCTCGTTTGAACTGTTAGGTCTTATGAAATACATGATTGTGCCACAAATATAATATGAATGGTTGATATGATGTAAAATGTTAAAAAACATTGAAAGGGTCCCTATGGACCTGAAACAAACTATGATACAATGAATAATAAAAATGTGCACAGGTTAAAGGCATTAGAATGGTTCATAAGAACCAGATTTAACCATCACAATATCTAGCATTTGAACCATTTTATTATAGAATAAAAGTTACATTGAAGACAACTTGTTTCTAGCTTGTGAATGAGTTTACGAGGCATGTGTTGGTGTCGAGGTGTTGAAGAATGTAACTAGTGTCGGTCTTCATAATTGTATTTGTTAAAAGAAAATTTTATTGTAAAAGAAAAATATTATTGAAGCATGGGTTTCATGCTATTTCATTTATTTTCTAGGCCATATCCTCCATTGAAGGCTCATAGGTTTTGTCAAGAGTCAAAAGAGTCATTGTCACATTTATCAGACCCTTCATGGGCTTTTTTTATCATGTAAAGAAAATTATTTTTTAGTCAAAGTAGTCATTTTGTCCCTCCTTACCAAGTCGGCCCTGTCCTGGAGAAGTCGACCCTATTGGAGGAAATTCGACCTCACGACAGCAGTATAAATAGAGGGAGCTCAATTCACTTGGAAGTACACACACACAAGTTTGATATAAATAGAGAAAGAGGACAAAAAGGAGAGTGAAGTGCAGGAGAAGGAGAAATAATCCAAGAAAGAAGAAAAATCGAAGTTTATGGGTATCTCTCTCACATGTGCGAAGTTCTCTAGGGTTTTTGGATGAAAGTCAGGGGCCAAAATTTATAAATCACTTGGAAGTCTGAAATTATGAGGCTATGGGTCAAAATTATGGATTGAAGTTGCATTTGAAGAGCTGACACTTAGAAACTTTGGAAGATATCATCTACTCGAAGGAAGGGTTGATTTGGTGATTAGAGGAGGCCTTTCTATAGGTCTAAAGGGTCCTTGATTGTCTCATATCTATTTGAATATAGTAGTGGAAGAGTTGTATGTGGTTTTCCCCTAGATAGGAGTTTTTCCCTAGCTGAGTGCCTACATTTTGTGTCCCTTGTTGTGATATTCATTGTTTTGCAGAGATCATCTACTTGAAGTTTCTGGGCATGTCTCTCACACGTGATTAGGGGAATTCTATTACAAAATCACCCAACAAGGAGAGGAGGGAAAGAAAAAAAATAAAAAAAAGGAGATTGAAATCTGATTTATATATAGGGAAAAGAAGAGAAGAGGAGCTCAACTCAACAATTGTAGCCACATAAAGCAATGATTCTTATTTCTTGGTGCTTCGTCCTTCCTTACTATTTGACCCCATAGGAAGAGTCTGACTCCATACTTTCTATGGCTACCATTGCTGAGTTGAGCTCCTCCTCTCTTCTTTTCCCTATAAATGAATCAAATTCCGCTCTCCTTCTCGTTTTTCTTTTTTTCTTTCCTTCCTCTCCTTGTTGTGCACTTTGCTAATAGAACTCCCCTAATCACCAAGTCATAAAGTAGTGATTCAAAAATAAAATTTTATGGGCATCTGTCACACATGTGAAGTTAGCTAGGGTTTCTGGACTGAAGTTGGGGGCCAAAATTTCTGAATTAGTTGTAGGTTCAAAATTCTAAAGCCGAGGGACAAAATTTTGGAATTGAAGTTGCATTTGAAGAGATGACACTTAGTAACTTTGGTAGAGATTATCTACTTGAAGGAAGGGATGACTTGGTGATTAGAGGAGGTCTTTATCTATGTCTAAAGGGTCTTGGATTGTCTCATCTTGATTTGAATATACTAGTGGAAGAGTTGGATTGGGTTTTCCCCTAGCCGAGTTCCTACATCTTGTGTCCCTTATTGTGATATTCATTGTTTGGAATTTGTCTTGATCAATTGAAATAAGAACTAATAAGAATAAAATAGAAAATGTCGAAGTCTAAGATAAATCTACCTAAAGTACCTAATCCATATGATGCCCTACATTTCTCAACATGAAGATGGTTTCTTATTTTAATGAAAATAACATGTGACTTTACATTAGAGGCTTCATAGCCTGACATTTCTAGTAGTGTGCACCCTTTCCCTAGGAACACTAGAGCTGATGGCAGCGCGTCCTTTCCAATATTCAAATGCTTCTAACACCTTGGATATGTGAATTCTTTCCTGTAAGGATGCAAGGAACTAATGGGATTTCTATAGCATGTGACATGAGAGGTGAAGGCCCTTCAGGAGTTCAATGTATGTCCTTGGCAAAGGGTGGCCAACTGATGACTAGCACGGGTATGCCTGGAATTCCCTATCCTAATACGGGGAATGTCTGAAGGCTAGGGACTCTGTGGAGTGTCTTTATCTTAAACTAAGGAGGGGTGGCACCAATGGGTGCTTTAGCAAGTCACCGCTGTCAATATCAAAAGTTAGAGCAGATATTGATGTCTGCAGAACCATTATGGCCGAGCCATGGTCAAATAAACCATCAAAAGGCTATAGGTGCAGAGAGGAAATGAGATACGTTGATAACCCCTGAGACTAAGATCAAGTGGATCGCTAAAGACCTGGTAATTTATCTCTCAACGAGTCATGGAAAAGATCAATGTGAGCAGTATTGTGGTGGATCCAAGCGTAGGTTTAAACTTATAGAAGGAACAAATAGCCCTTAGCCTTGAATTTGAGGAAGAACCCTAGCCGTTGAAGCTTGGTATTGGCAAGCCCAGATTTCCCCTGTTGCGATTAGAAGAAGGAAGTTTACATGGTATGATTCTTCTATCCCAAAATGTTAGTTCACAACACGAAAGGGATTGGTAGGTATGGCTCGACACCAAGTTAGTTGGGCTCATATCTCAGAGAAGGGAATAATTTTCATTAACTGGAGTGGAGCCCATTGTAGAGCTCATCCCACATACCAAAATTCATGTAAGTTAGAATAATGGCACTGCAAAAGGGTATGAGATGACATGATGTCGGACCAGGTTGGCCTCCATGTATCTCCGGATGTGTTGCGATTGGTACAGGGAGGACCCACCTACAAATTTCACCCAAAGGAATGACCTCGAGAGTAGTAAGAGGTGCAACAAAGGAGGGTGTCGGGACAAGGAAACCAATGTGACATGACATAACTTGTGGTGGCAGTCGAAATTTGAAACAATGGACCGATGGGGAAGGAGGTCGCACGGTCCCACTATACACACAAGCCCTGTAATGAGGTCCAGAATGGGGAAAATGTGATGACATGGTCAACTCGAAGGCATAAGGAGAGCTAGAGCGAAAGCGTTAGGATGACTTGGTTAGATTGTAGCTATTGGATTCAATTGAGAGAGAGAGAGAGAGAGAGAGAGAGAGAGAGAGAGAGAGAGAGAGAGAGAGAGAGAGAGGATTTAGAGAGAGAGAGAGAGAGAGAGAGAGAGAGAGAGAGAGAGAGAGAGAGAGAGAGAGAGAGAGAGAGAGAGAGAGAGAGAGAGAGAGAGAGAGAGAGAGAGAGAGAGGATTTAATTGTTTAATGTTATAGACATATGTTATGTTACACACCTCATATTGACTATGATGTAGATACAACTAACACTCTTCACTGACTACATGTTTTGGTAGATTGAAAGAAAATACGTTAAATAACAAATAAACTCCTCATTGGAACTTATGTCTTATAAAATAGAGAGTAAAGTGATTATAATCTTAGTAATAATGATTCATTTTAATCAATTAAAAAAATCATCTATTATTGGTGTTATGAACAAGCGTTACATTATACATGTAATTTGTGGCACGTGGAGATGCACTTCAATATAATGAATACAACTATTGCTAGCATAGGTCCATCTCAACTTAGAATTTACCTAGTGCTAAGACGAATCAAATATATCAAAGTTTTACAAATGTTTCCTCAAGTTTTGCACTCAAAATTAGGATTACATCTAGAGATATTTGATTCCTCTCGATGCTTGGTAGATTTGAAGTTCAGATGGATATATGTTGGTAATTGATAATATTATTTATATTTATATAAATTTCACATCTCGATCTCTATATGGAGGTTTCATCAATCCCCATGATTGTGCACTCCAATATTTACTCCATGCATCTACATGACATAAATGTGAATCCTCCAAATCCTCCTCTGTCATCCTCTATTGGTAGACCTCCCTCTCTTCCTTCATTTCCCAGGCCTCTGCAACCCAACTTACTCTCAATTCCTTCTACCAACCCTTGCATGCTCCTATGTGCAAAAATCCCAGCAAGTCCAGTTCCTCTTTGGTATCCATGGTTGACAAAAAGGATGTGAGCCTTAAAGCTATTCCTTGTGTGATTGGAAAAACCCTAGTTGGTAATTCCTATGACAATGACCCATTTATGCATTCTTTGCTAAATTGGATAGACCACAGCTAGAATGCCTTATTGGGTTATTCCCCTTCATGCCACCTTTTAGTCCATAGCTGGATAACTTTCCTTTTCACAAAGGAAGAATATAACAACAAAATCTCATCGAAGGAGTGGAGATAAAGGCCCTCTGATCATTATCTTAAACCATTGACAATTTATTGTGACCCCATGGAGGTTTGTCTTTTGCCAATAAGTTTGGGTCATCCTACCTATTCTCCTAGTTATTTTCTAGTTGGAAAAAATATGTCATGGCAGTAGGGAACAAAATTAAGAACTTGAATTGAACTAGGTTACCAAAATAGACCATCATTGATTATGTATGTAAGTTGAGGTGGACGTCATTGGTGGTCTTTTGGGGGAAATTCAATTTGTTTTCAATTCGTTCTCCTAGAACCAGATATTTGATGACCATTGCCTCTCATTTTGTTGTTACCGGTGCCATGCAATGAATGATCTTAGACTTCATTGCTATAGGTTTGGTTTGTTGGCAAAATATTTTTAAAAAACTTGGGTGAAAAAAATTTGAACATGGTAAAGTGGATAACGAGAATCTCTCAACAAAGGGTTGAGTTACTAACTCAACACATGGTAAAGTTTTGGATCCTTTGGATCATCAGTAGCGACTTTCAACTAGAAAATTCCTTACTCCTAGTAAGTCTTATCCTCGACACTCATGTCCCCATGATTGCTATGATATTCATATTTTGGTACCTTCATCTACTCTAATTTTTTCATCCCCTCACTATCTAAAACCATGCACCCAATTTGTCAATTGATTTACCCCCTCTCCCCCCTTTTGACAAATATATATCCCCCTCCACCCCCTCAGTGGCTACCCCCCTATATCCTCTGGCCCTACTCCTCCCCCTCCCCCTACTCCCATTTCCCTGTTAGTCCCTTCCCCCCCTCACGACTCGCCTCTTAATCCTTTTAATCCTCACAATCACCTAGCCCTCTTGTATGGGCATTCTACCATGTTAGCAACTCTCTCCACATCTAAATTGTCAAATACCTCTTCCTCTAGGGTCCCGTACAAATTTCACTCAAGGCTCATTTGAAGATGACAATCCCATCCCATGGGGGCCTAGACATGGATCTTATTCTCTCTAACCCTATCAGACACAAGTCCCTACTTCTCAAAGGTACGCAAAATTTTGTTCTAGATATTAGTAAAGGAAAACAGCCAATGACCGTTGGCACAATAAATTCTCATAAATTCTCATCCCTTTATGTAGTGGGTTTCTCAAGCGTATCACTGATAATTTGGAGCCAAAATTTTAAGGCTTTGGACTCCACGACTTAAAACTCTGATATTTTTATTAATATGGAGACTAAGGATCCAAGAAAAGAACTAATGGTATTCAATATATATGGATCGTACTCAAACTAAACTATTTTCTAGGATGAATTGGTTGGTTTCGGTGCTTGCTTCACTCCCAATATCATTATTGGTGGAGGCCTCAATTTAATCCTTTCCATCATATAGGTATTGGAAACACCAGACCCAATCCTCTCAATGGATAATTCTCTTTCCTCTTCAAATGTTATCATCTAATTGATATGAACCTATCATGGTCTCCCCTACCTAGAGGAATTTTCATGTTGCAAATGAAACCATTTCAAAGAGACTTGACAAATTCATGGTGTCTGATGATATTGATCACTCCTAGATCATTTCATATTATTTGGTAACCTATCTATCCTCCTCCACTTAACTACCATTTCAGATAAGCCTCCCCTTCCATTTTATTTCAATCACTCCTGGTTCATTGAAGAAGACTTCAAAAAATTGGTGGAGGATACTTGGATTCATCTTCATTCCTCTCACTCGGAATCCTATGTAGTCCCATTTGTAAATAATAGAACTAGGTTGAAGCAAGTCACAAAAATTTTGCCCCCCCCCCCCCGCTTTAAATAGAAACAACAAGCTCACTTAAAGGCAATCGAGCAAGACATTATAGTCCTTTATGACGTTTTGAATGGATTTTGTTCATAACATAAAATAGCGACCCTTAGATCCTCAGAGTAATATAGGGAGGAATCTCCTCAAAAAATAATAAATTGAATAGCGACTTAAAAATATAGAAATATGGATCAAAGAGGGGGATAACAACAATAAGTTTTTCCATCAATTCACTTCATTTCGAAAGAAAAAAAAATTCCATCTGTGAAATTATGAGGAGTGGTGGCTCCACTACTCGCTCCTTCCATGATAAAGCCCTGAAATGTGTGAAACACTTAAAAACTTGTTTAAAGACCTTGTAGGATGTCTAATTCAAGAAATCCTCAAGGTAATTTCTAAATCTAGGTTGGCTTTCAACAATGAAATGGAATAGGTTTTGGAGGAGGTAGCCTCTAAAAATCTTAACACTTAAGGTAAGTGTTGGGATCCCTAAACTCAATCTTCCTTTCACTTATTCTAGAAAAGCAGGACATGGAAAAATTTGAGGACTTCAAACCAATCTCCTACTATAATGTTATTTACAAAATAATGTCAATGCTTTTGGCATGTCGACTAAAGCCTATATCCAACGATATTATATGAGATGAACAACTTCACTTCATAAATGGCATACAAATACATGAAGTTGTTTTACTTGCCTAAAAAGCTCTGCATTCCATAAAATCTAATAAGTTGGATTCACTTTCACTTAATATTGACCTTTCCAAATATTTCAACATGGTTGTCTAGATGTTCTTGAGACTAGTGTTAATGAAACTTTGTAAGGGACTAAAATTTGTCAGTTGGATCATGGGATGTTTGCAACCAACCTCCTTTGTTGTTCTCATAAATGGATCTCCCGCTCATTTCTTCAGATCTTCATGCAGGTAGCGACAATGTTGTCCCCTTTCGTCTTTGCTTTTTCTTTTGGTTATTAAATTCCTAAGCAAGGTTATCAATGAGGCTACTTCCAATTATTATTTTAAAGGAGTACAAGTGGTTGTAAACCTTCATCTCCCCCCCTTCCCTTTGTGGATGAAATTCTCATTTTCTTGTAAGGTTCATTAATGGGGACATTAATTTTTCTCAAACTATTCTTTCCCTTTTTATCTCAAGGATATGCATATCCACAGCTCAAAATTTGGTTTTATCCCTCATCTCTTGGCAAACACATACGTCACCCAAGTGGGTTTCTACTTTCCATTTCCACATTTATCTTTAAACGAAGGTTTTAAGTATCTAATATTCTTCCTTAATCCACTTGGATAAAATTTACTGACTAACTGTGGATTTTATAGAAAATTTAATCCTAAATATCTGTCTTGGTAAATAAACTTCTTTGTGGAGGAGGAAGATTCATATTGATAAATATTTTTCTTCAAAACATTCCTATATATTGGTGCTTGGTAGCATATGTCACCAAAGGAATCATTAAAAAAATCCAAAATACTTGTTTCAACTTCCTCTAGTCTAGCAACAGGAAACATGTTGGCATCCCTCTGGTAAAATGGGACAAATTAGCCCTCCCCAAGAAATTGGGAGGCAGGGATTTGAAAATAAAAATCTTCTCTCTAGCAAAGCCCTTGCAACATGTAATATTTGGCATTTGATGCATGTGACATCTCTCTAGGGAAGAATGCTCGTGAAGGTTTTTCTCCTTCTAGTCTTGTTCTTGTATCCTTAAATATTGGGCAACGAAGCTTCTCATGTGCTAATATAGCTTCAATAGATGATGGTATTAGGTCTTTATGGTCCTACTAAAACCAGGATCAATAATGCAAGACACATCCTCAGCTACAACTTGGTCCCTATGCAACAGATCCCTTAAATCGTGGAACTTTTCTTCCATTCACTACACCCAACTACATAAACTAGATGAGGTGGAATGAAGGAATTCAAATGTTTCATCAACAAGCTTCGTCTCCATCTTAGTCTGACACATAGGAGACTTGTGAGGAGATTTCCCCTTATGAGTTGAGTTATGAGCCATAAATATTGTGGGCCAAGTGAAACCATAACTGGAATCCAATCCTAAAAATCAAACAAAAAAAGAACATGAGCAGTGGGAGGATTTGAAGTCATATTATGGATATTTCCCTAAGAAAATGCCATAAAACTTGCAACCTTGTCATTGGTTTCTAGCATAGTCACAATGGGTGGATGAATTACTAGGAAAATATCTTGTAGACGCACCTTAACTTTCCCAAATACACCACCATTTTTCATTGCTAAGTTGGTTCAATTGATATCTAATGTTGCCATGACTGACTTAGTTTCTCAGAGTTGTGCAAAGAGGTGATTTTATTCCCCTTGAGTGGATCGGTGGTGTAATATTGAGTGCGTTGCATGGGAATAGAACCAGTGAACTCATGCTCCTAGCACAAGTAATCCAACATTATATAACCATTTCCATTTTCCCCATCACTGCATTATCCCCATATGACCTTACATTGGCCGTTCTTTTTAAAATAATATTAAGACAATGATATTTTATTTTTTTATTTATAAATGTATTTATATACTAAAAAAATTAATCTCACACACACACAAATGATAACAAAAATAAATAAATTTTAAAATAACAAAATTTAAACAAATCACAATTAATACAAAAACATAACTTGAATTATTTTTAGATAAACATTAAAAGAAAAATTTAAAATAAATTCAACTCCATCCTTAATGTGTTTAGGGAAGCCTTGATGTGTTAAGGGAAGCATTGATGGTAATTAACAAGAAGAGACATGGTATAAGCTTAGGATTAGGAAATTTATTGGGGTGTGGTTAATGGCATGAGGACCTCCTATCTGCCTTTCCTAATTTTTATTCAATCATTATATAATCTTTCATTCATATTAGTGCTTTCAAAGTGGAAAAATTGAAGGAATCAACTTACAGGTTCAATTTTATTGGCAGGACTCAATTTGGAGAATTGGGTTTTGAAACCTTATGGGGCCAGTTTGAGGCATGAAATGACAATTTTTGGGGGTAAAACCCTCCTCCAAATATCTTATTATACACTTGAAGACCTTTCCAATAGTGCAATAATCATGCCAATCAGAGTTCATATGCAAAAGTTATGCCTCGTGGAAGTTGGCTTATTGTGATTGACCACCATAATTCAAGAGGGTGCAAGGTTATCCCTTATTACTCATGGAAAAGGGGTTAGCCTTGTGAGAAATATGGAGAAAAATATAGAAGCATTGATTTGTAACTCATGTTGATGGTTGAATGAGTCAAATCTAACCCCTAGTTGGCTCTTAGGTTGTGTCATAATTGGGCGACTTGGAGGAAAAGGGGTTCCATTTTAATAAAGTGCATTTTTTTTTCACAGTAAAGAAAAGTAGTTGAGTGTGGATAAGAGCATGATAGAGTGGATTTGTTTTTGTAGTAGCCCACAAGCCACAAGTCTCATGCAATTCCATAAAGAGTGCCTTCTCCTTTGTACTTGCATAATTTCCAATAGAAACAATAGAGAGCATAACAACCTCACCTTCCATCCCAATTTTATCTCGTAAAGGTTTCCCAAAGGTTATCATGGAGTTATTTGTTATAAGTGTGTGTTTTTATTTCAATATTCTCTATTTTTTACATTTTATCTGTTGCATGCATAAATGACAAATTGGGAATCTAAGGGAATTAACCTTTCATAATATAGTTTGGTTTATTTTAATAGATATGTTGTGATGAATTGTCTAGTGGAATATCCACGACAATTTACATATCATTTCTTCTCCCCTCCTTATCTTATTGCTTGTTATATCCAGCTGAGGTTAATATCTAGGTTCCATCATCTTAGGACTAGAATATGTAATAATCAAATAGGAGGAAAAGACATTAGGGGAGACAAAAATTAGTCCATTAAAGAAGGGGAAGAGGCTTAACAAATTGAAAAACAACCACCCAAAAGGAAAGCTAAGTTAGAAATGAATATTGATCTGGAATATTACATGTGTACAATTTTCTTAGCTATTAAGAGGAGGGCTTGCTTTTTTAGGTTGAGTAGAGAATTGAACGAGGGAAATTAGACTAAAAAAGAAAAAAGAAAAAAACAAACAAACAAACTTAGATAGAAGGGAAAGTCACCAATGTCTAATAGCTCTACACACTCCCATTTTCTCTACCAGTTTCCTATTGTGTGGAGCTACTATTTAAAGTTCCAACACAATTCCTATCATAATGCATCTCATGGGAAGAGTTGTGACAAAGTCATGGAAAATATTGTTAATAGAACGAGATTCATATGATAAAAATCCGTTGTCATTGGTATCTCCTTGCTTATAATCTTATGCATGCATGCTTGAACCCACATTTTGGATGGAAAAGAGATTTGTGGCTTCCATGCTTGTACTCCTCCGTGGCACCTGATTCTAAAACACTATAGTCTAATGTCAATGAAACTACTATTTTTTTACATAACTTAATACATGGTTTCAATGATGGTTACAACAATTATTGCAAATAGTTAAACCATCAATAACTAATTCTCGGAATGTAGCTTATTTAAGATGACACTAAGAATAATTGTTGAAGGGTTTGGAATTTTCGACTTATGACTCTTTTAATTTGCAAGAACAAGTTAAAAAAAATTCTACAGTAGAAAGCCACTCTATACACTGTAGTTGGACCACTCAAGATTAGTTTCAATTATAGTACAAATATAAGCTATCACCCAAAAAAATAAATCAATTGTAACAATTATGTGGACACCTCACCAAAACCCTAATTTTTTAAAGGTAGAGGTATTAATTATTTTTAAAGGATTTAAATGAGTTTCTCAAGCCTGCTTAAACATTTAGAGTGTATTTTTAGTAGACTTTGTCATTTGATTCAAAGATGGAGTTGCCTACTAAAGCTAAGTAAGTTGTTGAGAGAGGTAATTGATTTTCCTCCACATGTTATGATTTTTTAAAATTTGAACTTCATAATGAAAATAAGTAGAGGTGTAAAATACATTTCCTAAACTAATATGGGAGAGAAGGTTATGTAGAAACCAAATAAACATAATAATTGCAAATACATGAAATGAACAATAAATGATTACCACCATGATATCATGGGGAAAACCCTTGTGAGAGAAAAAAACCACACTTTAAAGCACATTTGACAATATATTATTCAACAACTAAATGATTACCATATAGAGTGTGTAAGCTCTCAATATGAGTGTTCTACAACAAGCTAATTTTGGAGAAAATTTTGGCAGCATACTAGTAAGCTAAAGGGTACTCTTTGTTATTTCCTCTAGCCTTAGCACTTAATACATATGCATAGCAAAACCATAAATCATTTATGGTTTATGATCTCTACATAATGGAAACCACATGCATGTTATTCCCTACCAAGGATCTATGTACATTCCTACACCTATTCTTTGCCATTGCTATGCTACAACATTGTACCTATTCTCTGCCACTTCTCTATTGTATCTCTATATTATTCTTGCTCCAACTTTGCATTATTCCTGCTTTAGTTCTAGGTTTATTCTTGCTCTAGCTCTGAACTACAAGGCGTATGGCACACCTATATCGACATTATCCAATTTGTCATATACCTTGAAATGGTACAAGGGAGAATGTACCAATAATGAGCTAATTGTCGGGGCCCATAGACTCATAACACCGATTGAATTTACCTATACTCATCAATTTTATTAATGCATCTACAACATTCTACTAGGTGTCAACTTTCTCTAGTGTCACTTTCCAACCTCTACCATATCCCTAATGGAATGATATTGGATATCTTTATGCTTTCTCTTTGTATGAAAGGTTGGTTCATAGCTATGAAAACAACAATGGTACTATCACATTGAATCACGAT
The DNA here is from genome assembly GCA_034641835.2 of Pinus albicaulis. NCBI lineage: Eukaryota > Viridiplantae > Streptophyta > Pinopsida > Pinales > Pinaceae > Pinus > Pinus albicaulis. Next base: position 339,598,060 of record CM076570.1, on the reverse strand, counting down.
ACCTTTTTCACTTAATCCTACATTTGAACACAATTTCATAAGCTAGATGGCCTCCTTACAGGCATGAGTAGCTATCATATACTCTATCTCTACAATGGAAAAAGTGAACATAGCTTGTCACATGCTCACCCAACTCACTTATCCACTAAACAACTATAACACATACTAACTCATATAACTCCTCCCATCTACATCCCCTGTCTAGTTAGAATCCACATAACCCTATATATCAACTAAGTATGGGTCCTTTGAAACATCCATATTACTGAAAATGGAATATTCATAGGTACATTGTAAATACCCTGTTGTAGCCTCTACAACACCCTCCCAAAAACCCCACTTCAAATTTTTTTGGAGCCCCTCGAACTTAAAGAAAACTAAGTAAGGAGTCCAGAAGGCTAAGTCGCTAGGTCGCAAACCTCATTTTTTGGAAAACCGCGACCCCGCGACCCGAAGGTCGCAAGGTCAAAAGGTCGCGAGGTCGCATACCTCTCGGATCACCTGAATTGCAACCTCGCGACCTCATTAAATGCTCGCACGTGCGACCTTTTTATATAAAGGAGGTCGCTAGGTCGCATTTTTCATATGCAGCGATTAGAAAGAAACAGCGCTGACAGGTCGACTGGCGCGCGATTTTCCCGGGTAAGTTGCCATTTTTCCTCCGGTTGTTTCCTTTTTTGTTATTCTTGCCAAATCCTTGCATCCCCCAGCCTTTAAATTGTCATTTGCCTCAACCATTGTTTGCATTTCTTACTTAGGGTTTCCTTCTGATTCCTGTTTTCACCACATTTGCCCAACTCATCACAATTTCTTGTCCAGTCCCTCATGGCCTCTTCCCTACTCCAAAAGTTATCCCTTGACTATGTCTGGACCCATTTAGCCTTGCATTTTTCCAGTTAAAGGGAAAACCACTCCACGCCGCGCGCGCCCAAAACCCCCCGGCAAGCCCTAGCGCGACTTGCGACCCCGCGACCTAGTCGCCAGGTCGCAAGGTCGCATTCTCCCGTTTTCTCAAAACTTGCGACCCCGCGACCCAGTCGCAAGGTCGCATTTCCGATTTTCCCGAAATTTGCGACCCCGTGACCTAGCGACCCAATCGCAAGGTCGCAAGGTCGCAAGGTCGCATTTTTTTTGCAATCCGCGACCCAGCTACCCTGCGACCTAGTCGCAAGGTCACACCTTGGCCATTTTCTTACAACCTGCGACCCAGCGACCTAGTAGACCACTTTTTCAGTTTTGCCTGTGTCCCAGTTGAGGTAATTGATAAACTGTAATTGTTCTTGTATCATCATGGCATCTTTCTTATCTTGGGATTCTTTCATGAAAATGACAGGTGAATTTGAAGTAGATTTGGAGTGTATACCTATCCTCTCAGATTCCAGCGATATGGGACCACCAGCGTCCCGGAAGAAAGACAAGCACGTGGCAGTGGAAGATACGGAGACGGACATGCAAATGTCCCCACCGCCGATATACAGAGATACCCTTTGCACCTTTGCCAAAGGGGACAACATGTGATCGTACCACGTGTACCAGGAGTTCGCCAAAACGGAATTCCTGGAAGACCTCCCCGATCGGGAGATATACTTAAAGGTTAAAAGGTCCAAGCTCCATCTCGCAGGTGCTCATCCGACAATATTCCCATGCCTAGAGATGATGGATTGGATCATACAGAAAACAGATCCCAAGAAGTTCGTGATTAGAGATAGCGAAGGCAAGGCTTTCACAACGCTAAAAGGCTCAGACGCCCATGTTTATTATTCTTTGCCAGAGCGGGAAGAAGATTTCACAGAAGAATGGGCCATCGCTCATGCAGTTCCTGTAGTCGACACTATAAGGCAATGGTGGGAGGAGCCCGAGAAGTTTAAGGTCAAGAAAGACCAAGAATACCCAGTGGCGAGCTTCAGGAAAGTGTATAAATTAGTGCCTGCCCTGCTTTGCAGATTGTACGGGCGGCCAGATGCCACTACCTTCAACGGCTCATGGGCAACTATCATGGAGTACGTCACAGTGTATGGCACCCATTTCAACTGATCGAACATATTGATGACCTCCATTCACACAAATTTATCCTCGGCATTGGTTCCAGATGAAGGAACGCCTTCCAAATTTTATATGTCCTCTTATCTATTGGACGTCGTTTGTTCGAGATTGCACTTTGAGGGATGGGTACATAACTGGGATCCTAAACAGACCCGTGCCATTCATCTACAAACCAAGGTGTTTTGGGAATCCTGGTATAAAACATACATAGAGCCGATCTCCCAAGTATTCATCCTTGCTCTATACAGAAAACTGTTCAGCCAAGATGCTCCCTGCATGTCCTGGTGAGTGATGGAGAGGCTTAGCAAAGTGGCGCATTGGTTCCCCTTCGTCGAATATACAATCGTCCGAGTCTTTGGCTCGTTCAAGGCAACACATGCTCTACCTCGTTTTGTTACAAACAAAGTGCTCATGCAGGAGGTCTGTTTCCAAATGTCGTCAGGTTTCTCCAGGGTCCTGTCCAGAGGTAAGAAGAAGTCGTGGCCCGCTCTACCCCTCACTATCGGCGGATACGTAGTTAAAGACTTCAGAGAGGTAGAGGCAGAGGGAGAAGAAATGAAAAGCTATCACTTTAGGGCTTTAGAATACCGAACATACGACCCGGAGAGGATAGTTCCTGAACATTGCAAGAAGGCTAAATTTAAATGGAACTATCATCATACAGAACGCCCGAGAGAGGATGAAAGAAGGAACTGGTACAATGCAGATAGACGATTTGCTCCGGGGCGGACCCTGGCCAAGAAGACCCGGATGACCAAACTTTGGAAGCAAGGGGTCGTGAATTAGGAGGTGCTTCTTCCTCTCTAGCTAAGAAGCCTCGGACCACTACAGGGCAAAGTACCTCTACCCAACAGAAAGAAATAGAGGCCAAAGCCAAGCAAGAGAGAGAAAATAAAATGAAAGAGGACGAGGATAAGCGCAAGAAGAGCTTAAAGGCATAACAGAAGAAGAAGCAGGCCGAGGAGGCCAAGAAGGAGAAAGAGAGAAAATAAGCAGAGGCGGCAGCTAAACAGGAACTCAAGAAAGAGCTAGACAAAGTGGAAGTTGAGCAAGCCGCAACAGCTGAGAGGAAAAGGAAGGCCGAATTAGAAGCAGCGGCTGAAGCAGAGCTCAGGCAGAGGAAAGAACATGAGAAGGCTGAAGCCAAATACAGACAAAGGGAAGAAGAGGAAAAGAAAAAGAAATAAGAAGAGGATGAAATGCTGGATGATATCGAGGTGTCTCCTCTTGACGTACCTCTGGGCAGTACACGAGCCCCGCTCTCCGATGTTAGTTCCCCCCAAGGGCAAGAGGAGGAGGTCTTCGACCTCACCAGACTCACATTTGATTAGTTCTCTTTCAAAATTGGGCAAGAGAAGAGAAGGTGCCTAGCGCAAAATCCTTCCGTTGCCTCCATAGTCGCAACTAGAAAAGACATAGTCCTTGATACCAGGACTAATTCCGTGATGATAGCATCAGCTGGTATAGCCATGGTGTAGCCATGGAAGAAAATGTGACTAGAATGAGTAGAGAAATCATTTATCTACAAAATAGACTACAAGAAGCAGAGCAGCGGGGAAAAAGGGCAGAGCAGGAAAGGGCGGCATTGAGAGAGGAAGTTCAAAAACTCCAAAGCAAAACTCCCACTGTCAATGAAGTTCCGCTTGCCATTCTAAAGGAGTTAGACACATTAGAGGCGACCATGAGGCAGGTGTATGGGGAAATTTTCACCATAAAACAAACAGTTGCCCCATTGGTAAGAGCGCAGGCAGAGACTAAACAAAAGCACGAGCAGCTGAAAGAGGCCTCGACTGCCTTGGACCGAATGATGGATTGGACAGCACGGTATCCCCAGGCCCCTAAGCATTTTCCAAAGAAGGATTGGATTCATATGCAGGATGCCAAAGTCCAAATACGAATGAAAATACAGTCCAAGGATAAGCTATCCAAGGATTTGGACAAAGTAATGGCTGCCTACGAACACCTAATCAACGGCATCGACTCGATGCACACCCTTCACCATATTCCTTCGTTGGGGGCACTGGAGGAGACAAAAACCTGGGATCAGTTAGATTAAGAGATCCAGTCATTTCTGCAGCCCATTAGGCAAGCTGTTGTCACTCCTGATCTTGGAGCATCTCGAGAAAACCTGGGCCAGTTTCTTGTCATGCCAGTATGGATTTACACCAAGCTCGCCTCTCTTTCAAACCAGATCTCCCAAAAGAAGGAAACTCTAGTCCCAAATTCCCTGGAGTGCATGCATCGGTTGAAAGAGGAGGTTCCTCTAGTTTCCCCCATAGCAGCAGAGTATCAGACCTGGCAAGACTTCCTCAAAGGAAAGAAGATTGATGCCCCTAACCTAAAATTGTGCGCTCATCTTCATAACTCAGTGGCAGTAGGTCGCAGGTCGCACTGCCCAGTAGGTCGCAGGTCACACTTCCTAGTAGGTCACAGGTCACACTGCCTGGTAGGTCGTAGGTCACAGGGAAACTCAACTAGTGGGCAGGCGAAGAGTCAGGAAGCCCAAAGGGCAAGTTTTGATCTATAAAACCCCCTCTAGGAAAAATGTAAAGGATCTTCTTTTTTTGGACTCAAGAGCTATACAGCATTGTATTGAAAGATAAAACCCTTTTTGCATATGAATACAAGTACCCTTTGAAATCCCTTTTGGATCTAATGTGTTTTATTGTGCGGACACTATGAGTATTTCTATACAGTTTCAAAACATCTTTTTATTAATGAAACTGCACTCTTTAATGGCATCATTCATACATTATGGTTTCTTGTATTTGTGTTAATGATGTTTAGATTGATTGCTTGCATAATGGATGTTAATGACTTTGTTTATTAGCATTTCGTTGTATCTTTCAGGAAGTAAAGGGGGCATCTCGCCATAAAGAACTGTTTCTTTTGTGGTCAGAATAGCCTACAAGCATAACCCCAAAGATGTCTTGTCAACAACACCTCCTTCGGCGTGTATGATTTATTATTTTTCTTGCTATGCATAGTGTTATATACATGTTTAATGCATCAACCAGGTATCTTTTATCATGTGAATAAGTGTGTGTCCGTAGGTTCGATCGAGTTCTTTTGACACCAAAGGGAAGGTGACTTAAGCGGTAGCTGGACCCACACCCCGGATGGGATCCCTATTCCAAATGGTTTAAGGTCTGATTGGGACTTTCTACCGGGGAGATCCCCTACTGTTGGCCGGAAAATTTTTCCCGTCAACAGAATTGGCACTAGAAGGAGGGCCTGATGGCAGCCTCTCAGCATACAACCAACATTCCATCACAAACTCCCCATGGGGAGGTCATAAACGATGATGCTATCCCTCCTCAGTTGGAAGATATTCCAAGGGAGGAGGCTCCATATTATAAAATCACCAGAGAGCAGTTGAGAGCCTTGCGCCTAGCTGCCCGCAATATCATCAGCGATTTGTGATATGCCTCAATCATGAGTTTCTTGACCCATACTAGGACCCCTACTGAAAATATCACTCGCAACGATGCCCTGGTGAGTACCATACCCCAGTTGGTGAATCTCATGGTTTAAGACCTCGCGACCGCTGTTCAGGGTGATGAACTGATCCCCAAACTCCAAGGGGGCGAAGAGGAGGAATTTGGTACCACTGAACCTTTCCCTGACCCTCAGCCCAACCAAGCCCAACCAAACAACAACCAGGCACACCCCCCACCTAGGGGAGGTGATGGAGATAGAGCCCGTAGGACTGAAATGGAGGAGAATAGAGCCCGCAGAAATGAAGGCGAGGGAAATAGAGCCTGCAGGAATGAAGGTGAGGGGAATAGGGGCCACGGGACTAGAGGTAGAGGAGATAGAGGTCGAGGCCAGGGACAGCGTGCCAGCCACCGCCGCCCAAACCCAAATAGGCTGCCTATCCATAATTGGGGATTTCTTAGAGACATTGCCAACTGTGAGAGATATCCGGATGAACACTCTTGCCATGAAGGAGAAGCATCAGTGTCAGGTACGGGGAGTGAATCTGAGCATGAGTTCAGGCACCACCAGCAGGCTAGGAGAGTGCAACCACTTGCCTGGATGGCCCAGTCCCCGTTAGATCTTTTGGGCCCCCTCCACGGCCTGCCTAGGCACCCTGAGAAGCATCTCCCCATGCTTGATCCCGAGAAGGGCACCTTGGCTGAGGATCATATAAGTAGCTTCTATCTTTCCCTGCAAATCATGAGGGTCTAAACAGATGACGTCACCTGCTGCCTGTTTCCGCACACTCTTGAAAAAAAAGTGGCCACCTGGTACCGCTCCCTCCCAAGTGCCTCCATCACATCATGGGACCAGTTCCGTCACACATTCTTGCAAAAAATTTCAGAGGACAAAACCCCTTCCATGCTCCTCACTGAGTTAAGTACCATTAAGTGCCATAAGAAAGAGAAAGTTAGAGACTTCAATCAGCGCTTTGCCACCATACTGCAAAATTTTCCCCCAAAACTGGTGTTGGACGACTCTATTACCATTGACTACTATACAAAATCTCTCCCCAGGGATATCGCTGTCTTCGTGAAACGCAAAGCTCGGCCCACCCTTGCAGCAAACTACGTAGCCGCCCTGACTGTAGAAAGAGACATGCTTTCTGTAGGAGCTATCGATCATGAGGGGAGAGATGACCACAAACCAATCGCGAAAAAAGGTCAGTCCTCCACGAAAAAAACCACAGATAAGGATAAAGACGCTTTTTACTTCGAGAGTATAGCAAAGACCCTCAAGCTATTGAAAAATGAAGTCTATGACCTGAAGAGGAAGGGTATAGAATCCAGGACTAGTGCCAAGGCACCTAAGCCCCTTTTCAGAAAGAGCAACCCCAACACCAGCCGACCTCCGTCTAGCCTGAACACTATTCTCAACATGGAAGAGATAGGAAAAGATAACTTCTGTTCTTTCCACCAGGCTGCCCACTCTGAGAAAATGTTCCCACAATGGATTGGCAGCATGACTGCAGTATTAAACCAGCTTCTAGACGATCAAACTCTAGGGGACGCGGGGGAGGATGATGTTTCGGACCACGATGAAGATTTTCCCCCGGATGAAGAACCACGGTCCTCAGTTCTTGCATTTGACGTTATCCGCGGGGACAACAATCTTACCGTCACTGATATCAACATGGCAGACAATCCTAAGGCCCCACCCGTAAGAAACTACAGCCTTAGGAGCAAAGGACCAGTCCCCGAGCCATCCTTTGAGGAGAATAAAAGGGCTTTCTTAAGGAAAATTCTCTCCCCGGGGAATGAACAACAAGCTGCCCATAAGAAGCCCACCAATGACAACACCTGAGCAAATCAAAAGAGCAAGCTCCCGGTGGGGTCCCCCACAACCACTACCAATCCCTTTCCTCAATCTGATTCCACTTATAACATTGTAGAGGACATGAAGAAAACCAAGCTAACATCTCCCTCTACGAGCTTGCCCGCATCACGAATCAATGAGAACTCATTCTTAAAGCCTTTGCCAATACCCCAACCACTAAGCCTGTGAGCAATACATCTCCGCAAGCCAGTCTAAGTGTTCAGTCCATAGTGAATTCCATCAATGCAAATTCCAGGGGGTCTACTCCTCCCTTCCTACTATCGTTTGAGATTTTTAACTTCAACGTCCATAACTGTCTAGTTGACTCCAACGCATCCACAAACGTCATGCCCCTATCTGTTTGTAAGAAGTTGAACATCCGCCCGGAGAAAAATGACGCAAGGATCATTCAACTTGACAGATCTCAGGTGCCAGCTGTAGGAGAACTGAATAACGTCATCATCCGCCTCTCGTCTGATTCTAGAGTCCACCAATGTATTGACATTGTGGTTGTTGACATTCTGGAATCCTACGGCCTATTACTTAGCAAATACTGGTCCAGCAAGCTGCAAGGATACTTTTCCACCGACTGGTCCCACCTTTGGCTTCCGTTCAAGAGCCGGAATAACCAAATTAGAGTTGAAAGCGAGCCATATATGAAATATACTGTGACTGATTTGGATGCTACTAATGAACCCATCAGTTTTTCCTAGAAGGAGCTTGGCATGTGCTTCTTGGAAGCCATTTTTGGATGTTATCATCCTCCTCAGTCTCCAGTAGATCCCGAGATCCAGTCTGAATTAACACTCGTCGCGGAATACCAAGCCACTCCCGTCTCACACCAAAATGAAGTCTCGCCCCAAACTACAACCCCAAAGGAGCCAGAAAATGACGTGTGGACCCTGTAATATGACAGTTCCAGAACTCATGATGGAGCTGGTGCGGGCTGCATCTTGCTAGACCCTCAAAAGAACAAATTCTTGATATCGTGTCAGCTTGAGTTCCAGTGCACCAACAATACTGCTGAATACGAAGTTCTAATCCTCGGACTCAAGAAGGCATTGGATTTAAAGGTAAGGTGCTTACAAGTCATTGGAGACTCTGAGATCATTACTCGGCAGGTACGCAATACCATTCATTGTTTGTCTCCACACTTAAAAGCATATCAACAAGATGTATGGCATTTTATTTCTGCTTTTGATGCATTTGGAATTAAATCTGTTCTTAGAATGCACAATGCAGCAGCTGATACTCTGGCTAATGCTGCTACTAGATTTACCCCTTTGAGGGATGGCTTTTCTATGGAAGTTATATATAGACCCTCCATGCCAGATAATATTACTAACTTATGCATTTTTTATGATGATCAACATATATTGGAATTTATGCTAAACACTGAAGTATTCAAAGACGCGGCAATTGATGAGGCGGATCATGACCAAGCTTTGCAGGAAGAGCATGACCAACGCAAGGAGAACCCCATGCCCAAGGGGATAATGTCACTTGAAAAGCTCTTTGATCTGCAAAGTCGATTCCGCGGCCCCCCAAATACCAAAGTACAAAGTTCCATCTTGGCTCATCAGCAAGTGAACTTGGGATCAGACGAGAACCCGAAATTCATTAACCTTGGGAAATATTGTACTGACGAAGAGACGCAGGCCTTCACCCAACTATTTTGGAAGTATTGAAACGTATTTGATTGGACGTATAATGATTTACGTACGTATGATACTTGGATTATTCAGCACATGATACCAATTAAGGAAGGCATGAAACCGTTCCAACAGAAGCTCAGAAAAGTGCATCCTACTTTGGAGCCGATGATTCTGAAAGAACTTAAGAAGCTGTTGGATGCACGCATCATCTTCAAGGTTTTTCACTCCACATGGGTGTCAAATTTGGTCCTGGTACGGAAGAATTCTGGGGAGATTCGCTTATGTGTGGATTTCCGGAATTTTAATCGGGCCTCAAATAAAGAAAATTACCCGGTGCCACCTATGGAACAAATATTGCAAGCTGTATCTGGATCTGAGATGTTCTCCTTATTGGATGGGCTCTCTAGTTACAACCAAGTGCTGGTAGCTGAGCTGGATAGACTGAAAACTACCTTTCAGACCAAATGGGGGACGTTCGCTTTCAGGCGCATGCCTTTTGGATTGATAAACACGGGGGAAAATTTCCAATGGGCCATGGATATAGCCTTCCGTGGTCTGATAGGGCAGAGAGTGGTAGTCTATTTGGATGACGTTAGCATGTTCTCAAAACACCGGGGCGATCATTTACGCCACCTCAAACAAATCTTCGAGAGGTGCAGGAATTACGGGATTTCACTTAACCCGAAGAAGAGTGTTTTCGCTGTGGCAGAAGGAAATTTGTTGGGCCACATTATAATTAAGCAAGGCATTGTTGTAGATCCAGAGTGGGTGAAAGCCATTGCCCAGATTCCCCCCCCCCCCCCGAGCAGTAAGAAATAAATGCAATCTTTCTCGGGGAAAATCAATTTTGTCCATAAATTCATATCGGATTTCGCCCAGATAATCAGGCCATTGCAGGGAATGATAAAAAAGAATGCAGTGTTCAAATGGAATCTTCCAGAGAAGGAGGCCTTCGACAAAATCAAGAACACTATAGCTGAAGCTCCTTCCCTCCAAAGTCCAGACTTTAGCAGAGGCTTTATCCTGTATACTTTCGCTTCAGATTCATCTCTCGCAGCAGTCCTCAAGCAGAAAGACAGCAACAATGATGAACGGCCCATATCCTTCATGAGTACGGGTTTACAAGGAGTAGAGTTGAACTACCATGAAATCGAAAAGAAAGCTTACGTAGTCTACAAGGCGGTCAAAAATTTCAGGCCATACATTTTGAAAAGCCATGTAACGGTCTTCGTCCCTCATCCAGCTGTTCGCTCACTATTTGTGCAATAAGAGCTAGGTGAGAGGCGAGGTAACTGGTGGCGTGCCTACAAGAGTATGATTTAGAATTCAAACCAGCACACACTGTTAAAGGACAAGGATTATGCCAGATGGCTGCGAAGGCTACAAGTTCACATGGAGTTGAAGAAGAGTGTTGGGAACAGGAAATCGACATGTATCAGAGTGACCACGTGCCTCAGCAGACAAGGCCTTCTTGGTACTTTTACATTTCAGGATACTTAGCCTAGGGCATCCTGGACCCTGCCCTAACTGCTCGACAGAAACGTGCGATAAGACTCAAAGCTGCATCTTATCAGCTGATCCAGGGTAAGCTTTTCAAGAAACATTACGATGGAGTCATGCTACGCTGTTTAGAACATGATGAAGCGCAAAAAATCTTGACCGAGCTGCACAATGGACCAGATGGAGGTCATTTTGTAGGCGATACCACTTCCCATAAGATAATGCATGCGGGATACTATTCGCCAACCCTTTTCAGATATGCGCATGCATATATCCAGAAGTGCATTCAGTGCTAGAAATTCACAAACCGGGAAGCGCGGCCAGTCACCCCCTTATTATTACTAGTAGTGGAAGAACCTTTTCAACAGTGGGGCTTGGACGTGATTGGTGAAATCATACCTCACTCTTCCAAACAACACCGGTATATTCTCACAGCTACAGACTATTTCACTAGGTGGGTCGAAGCAGCACCTTTACGCCAAATCAATGATCAAGAGGTAATAGAATTCGTCACTCATTCCATCATCACCAGTTTTGGCATTCCAACTTCCTTAGCTTTTGATAATGCAACTTACATTTCATCTTTAAAATTGTATGATTTTTCTCTGGAAAATGGTATTGTTCTCAAACATTCTGCGAATTATTATCCTCAAGGAAACGGGTTAGCCAAGTCAACCAATAAAAATCTTATCCGCATCATTAAGAAGACTTTGTTGTCCCACCAACGCAACTGGCACAATGCCCTTCACAATGCACTTTGGGCCGATTGTGTCACGCCCAAGTCCTCCCTAGCCACCTCTCCATATTTTCTCGTGTATGGAAAAGAAGTTGTTCTTCCTCCCCATTTATCTCTCCCTACCCTTCAGCTTTCCAAATAATTTCATGGTACCACATGCCCTACCTTACAGACTCAGATTGACACCCTACTGAAGTTGGAGGAAGAAAGACAAAAAACCTGGGAAAAGTTCGCCATCCGCCAAAGCCGAATCAAGAGATGGTTTGATAGAAAATCCGCAGGGAATAAAAACTTTTACGTAGGAGACCTGGTCCTAAAATGGGATAAAGCTGACGAGGAAAAAGGAAAACATTCCAAGTTCCAAGCACTGTGGACAGGTCCTTTCCATGTTAAGGAGAAATTAGGTTCCCACACATTTAGACTGCAAACTCTTGAGGGAAAAGTCGAGGTCCTCCCGGTAAACGGGCATGACCTCAAACATTACTTCACTTAACAACCCTTAGAGGGCTATCTTATCCTTGTACCATAGTTTCCGTTTTCTTCCCTTTTGTCCAAAAAAAAATAAAATAAAATAAAAATAAAAATAAATAATAATTATTTTAAAAACGGAAGGACTTGTCAGAGCCACGCAATTGGCACACTGCAACAGGTTCTATGATGATGGAAGGCCTTTTTCCGATAGACACGAAGGTGGTAAAATCTTTCTTGTTACTGGCACCTAAAGGCAACATATGATCTAGCTCAAGCCATCAAGCAGGGAGTCCACCTAGCAAGTTTGAGAGGGTTTCTGCAAAAGAAAGTGTGATGCAGTGGTAACTAAATCGGAAGGGAAAAGAGGTACTCCATGCTACGTCAGGGCATCCCGGAAAAACCAAAGTCCTCATACCAGACCAGGAACAACCTCTCTGCAAGCAAAATAAGTCAGGATCCCTCATCTGCCCAGGAAAAAATTTCCCATCTCAAATAAAGTGCCACAAGCACATCTAAATAAGTGCCTCAGGCACATTCAAAATAATTGCAATAGCACACTAATAAAGGGTAAAGGATTGAGAAAGGATTCATGCGTAGAGAGGTGATGTAACAACTCAGCTGGGGTACTGACTAGGCTCGCTGGCAACGGAGCAACGTTCACGATTCCTAGGCAGTGACTCCGCTGAGACCGAGAGGTTTTCTGGCAGCAGAGCAACACGATGAGGACAAAATAATCGTACCGCTAGCTACCTGGAGTTCTCCAACCCTTTCATTCTAGAGACCTAGAGAAATGAAATTTGGTTAACCGGTGCCCGAACAAGCCAGCGGCCTGAGCAACCTCGCAAGGTGCCTAAAAGCTAGGCAGTGTTGACCTTAAGGTAAAAGGAACAGCTAGCGAAGACCCCACCCTCCCCCTCCAAGGCTAACCATCGGTAGAGACTCTAAGTTCGTCCAGTGAATCGCCATTTTTTGTATCCTCTATAACACCCTCCAAAAAACCCCACTTCAAAAATTTTTCGAAGCCCCTTGAACTTAAAGAAAAACTAAGTAAGGAGTCTAGAAGGCTAAGTCGCTAGGTCGCAAACTTCACTTTTTTGGAAAACCACGACCCCGCGACCTTGCGACCCTGTGACACGGAGGTCGCAAGGTCGCAAGGTCACATATCTCTCAGATCACATGAATTGCGACCTCGCGACCTCATTAAATACTCACACGTGTGACCTTTTTATATAAAGGAGGTCGCTAGGTCGCATTTTTCATATGCAGCAAATAGAAAGAAACGGCTCTAACAGGTCGACTGGCGCGCGATTTTCCCAAGTTGCAATTTTCCCTCCTATTGTTTCCTTTTTGGTTATTCTTGCCAAATCCCTACATCCCTTAGCCTTTAAATTGTCATTTGCCTCAGCCATTGTTTGCATTTTTTACTTAGGGTTTCCCTCTAATTCCAGTTTTCACCACACTTGCCCAACTCATCACAGTTTCTTGCCCAGCTTCTCATGGCCTCTTCCCTACTCCAAAAGCTATCCCTTGGCTCTTTCTGGACCCATTTAGCCTTGTTTTTTTTCTAGTAAAGGGTAAACCACTTCACGCCGCTCACGCCCAAAACCCCCTAGCAAGCCCCAGCGCCCCTTCGCGCACAGCGACCCCAGGTCGCCGTGTCGCAAGGTCGCATCTTCCGGGGGCCGAAACTTGCGACCTAGCGACCTAGTCACAAGGTCGCATCCCTTCCATTTTCCGCGCTTGTGACTCACGACCCGCGACTCTGCCGCAAGGTTGCAATTCTGATTTTTCCTGAAATCTGCAACCCCGCGACCCAGCGACCCAGTCGCAAGGTCGCAAGGTCGCATTTTCATCTTTTTTCATAATCCGCGACCCAGCGACCCTACGACCTAGTCGCAAGGTCGCAAGGTCGCACCTTGGCCATTTTCTTACAACCTACAAAACGCGACCCAGTAGACCACTTTTTCAGTTTTGCCTGTGTCCCAGTTAAAGTAATTGATAAACTGTAAGTGTTCTTGTATCATCATGGCGTATTTCTTATCTTGGGATTATTTCATGAAAATGACGGGTGAATTTGAAGCAGATTTGGAGTGTATACCTGTCCTCTCAGATTCCAACGATATGGGCCACCAGCGTCCCAGAAGAAAGACAAGCACGTGGCAGTGGAAGATACGGAGACAGACATGCAAATTTCCCCACCGCCGATATACAGAGATACCCTTTGCACCTTTGCCAAAGGGGACAACATGCGATGGTACCACGTGTACCAGGAGTTTGCCAAAACAGAATTCTCGGAAGACCTCCCCGATTAGGAGATATACTTAAATGTTAAAAGGTCCAAGCTCCATCTCGCAGGTGCTCATCCGGCAATATTCCCATGCCTAGAGATGATGGATTGGATCATACAAAAAACAGATCCCAAGAAGTTCGTGATCAGAGATAGCGAAAGCAAGGCTTTCGCAACATTCAAAAGGCTCAGGACGCCCTGTTGTGTTTATTATTCTGCCAGAGCAAAACAAGAGACCATGATAATGCCAGTCACCATGCAGCTTTCCCGAGGCCGACACTATAGTGTTAGTGCTGGGTGGGAGGAGTCAGAATTTGGGAACAGAGAGCAGAAGCTCATATGAGCCCTCTCAGGATGGTCAGTATGTACAAGACTGCCATTCTGCAATAGGTCAAATGCCCCTACAATTGAATGTTGAGATAACTGAAGGTACAATAGTTGATTCATTTTCTGCTTTCATTTAAGATAGGTATTGTAATTCTCAATCTTAGTATTTTTAGAAATAGATCCATGGATTAGGATTAACAAACAAAATAGATAAATGATTTGATTATCAAAATAGGTCTTAACTAACCCTTAGATTTTGGTTGTTTTTATGAAAAATAGAATAGTTTTAGTAAACTTACTTTTCTTCCTTCTGAAATTAATTTAGATTC